>JANIJG010011166.1:0-58774 GCA_024611175.1 Megaceryle torquata
GTGTGTGGTAATAAATGTGGCAGAAAATCTTGGACAGAAAGAAAAAAACATTATACTCTTCAACAGAAAAGGAAAGAAGGCAAGGAAAATTATGATGGCTAAGTAGAAAAACTCAACAGAACACTTAAGGTTTCTTTTAGAAATGGAATATTTAGTCATTTGTAGCCAACGGAAACTAAATTAATAAATTTAAGCAGTACTTGTTCAAAGACAAAACAAGTGTAAGAAGTTAACCATATCCACCAGTATGTCTTTGAGAGTATCCCAGAATATGTTAGGGAGATATAGAAGAAAAATGCAGTGAATCAAAACTGTACGTTAGTCTTTTTCTGAAAGAATGCTGGTGTGATAGTTAATTTCTTCATGTAATAAACTTGTAAGATCAAAAGGAAAAATGATATACAAGAGGAAGGGACTCAAAAGTAAAAAGGATGAAATACTAATAAAAGAAGCTACTCTCTCATTTAAATTAGTTGCTGTGCCAGGAAACAGCAGGAAACACAGGATCTACCATCATCTTAACCCACCAATACCTGTCACTCTGGGAGGAATGCCTGATCACGAGGCCAATGCTCTTGCAGACCATACGGTCCCTGTAGTTGATGGGCACTTTGGTTGCAAAGTTAAGATAAAAGGGAGTGCCAGGTCTCTGAAGACTGCAAGGCCTGCCCTCCAATTCATCTGCCAAACTGCATCCTGTTGACCCCGTCACCCCTTTAAGAGTCTGGGCCTGTGACACAGGCCCAGCATTATAAAGATGGTAGGCCCAACAAAAATACCTCCTTGACAAGCTCCTCTCACGTGTCGTTCTCAGGGGTAGCTCTGTTGGTCTACATGTGAGGGGTGCCCAAGGATGAGGCAATAGCTGACCCTTTACTGGACAGCAGCTGCATGTTATTTTTCCTGGAATAAGGTATATTGAAAGAGATTGTCCCAGAGTAACCATTATCCAGTATTACAATACTCCAAAAAGCTTCAGCCTGGTGTCAATGGAAGTGACAAGCACTTGGGGAAGTCATCTAAGCAAAGTTACAAATAGATATGAGTAAATAGGTTGTCTGGGAGTTAAGATTTAAGCATGAATAATATTTACAGTAACTAAAGATAACATTACTAATGTACCCACAAATAGAAGTATATATTTATATATTTATATATTGTACTTAATTAGATGCTCTATTAACGGCAAGAAATAACAAGACTACTACTGTTGTTCATTTCTCACCTGGCCTACTGTAAATGCCTTCAAAGGGACCAACTGCTGTACAGAAATCCAGAGCTAAATCTGTTTCAATGAAGTAATTGACAGTGGCAAATCTCTTAAGTTTAGAAGAGGACAGATAAAAATATGAGGACATTAAGGCATGGGACTCAATCTCATGTAATTCATAAAACAAAATTATACACCTGTAGTCTTGTTTTGTTTGCTGTGGTTTTTTTGTTGTTGTTTGTTTTTCTTTCTTTCTTTCTTTTTTCCCCATTTTGATTTCTACTTGGTCAGAGGTTCCACTAAGCCACAAATGAGAAATAATAAAACTTAGATTGTTTTGTTTTCTTCTAAAAATTCAAATATAAATTTCAAGTGCAATTTGAAATCCAAATAATACTTATACTACATACTTCCTTCTACAACAGAACTTATCATCTGCAGGTAGTTTAATTAGATTTGAAAAAAATTCCTTCTTTGCTTTGATGGAAGTTATTGTTGATGAATAAGAAAAATCTAGAAAGAATATTTTCTACATAATGTAATTTCAAATGGAAAGTGAAGATGCACTAGTGCAGACACAAATTTGGATCTTAAACTAGATGTGCTCTGGGATGTACATTTTTTGTAGTAAAAATCCCATTCAGAACATTGGCTTTTAACAAGTATAAAACATTATAGGTATTCTTCAGTATACAATTGAAAACAAAGACTGCAAAAAAGAGCCCTCAAATTAGCAAATGTTTCTACTATGGAAGAAAGACAGTATTTGACAGGAATGCAAAGTAACCCAAAATTGAATACCACTAGACTATTTGTATGGTCGTAGAAATCTGGAAACTTTTGATCGCAGTAGCTTTATAAATGATCTTGGAAACATCTCTTTTGACTCTTGTGCTGTGTACTTGAAATAGTTTTGTGGGTGTGCCAGTACATCAAAGAGAGCTTTGATCAGTTTCTTGTCCTATAGGAGAGAACATATATATTAGATGAAAATAAGGTTTGAATTTAGCATCTGCACAGCTTTCAAAATTAATGAACAACAATCAGGTTTTTTTTGCACAACTTGATTCCAGGTAAAGCAGTGTAAGGGAACTACTCCATATTGTTGTGGAGTTTGGTATGGATTAATCTTTCTACTGTGCCAGACTTTTTTTGCACTTAGTGTTCATGGAAGATCCTGAACTGAGAGGGTGGCAGTGTGAATTAACCACATGAATTAACCACAAAACAGCTGCAGAAGTTAGGAATTGGAATTGCAGACTGTCTCTGACTGCCCTTCCAGCCTGTTTCAAGTTGTTGTCCAGGGCCTTCCCTCCATGAACGAGAGAGAAGGGTGGTCTTCAGTGTGCGGTGCTCTTTACGGACCTTCTCCTGTACCTTGGTAAAGTCTTGATTCAGAGTGTCAGCTGAGCCTGTGCCTGACTGTATGCACTGCAGCTGGGACCTGAGCTCCCTCGAAGCTCTAGCGAGAGAACGCTGGCAGGGCTGGGATGGCTGTTAATCAGTTCCTGTCCTTCCGGGCTTTACATTTACATGTCTGAATTTTGCCTCTGAGCAGCCTTTTTTCCAGTTTTGTTAGTTGTTACAGGTGGCAGTTCGGTGGCCTTCCTCCACAGTTCTCTGCAATATGTTGCTTGTGCCTTTGGAAAACCATTTCACTTACAACACTACATTGTGGTTGTGTCTTGTTGAGGCAGGACAGTGGTTTAGGTAAATACATTTTTTAAGGCGCAGGAAATTCTAACTTAATGACTCATTTAAACACATGACAGCCTGAGGCTGAAGAAGGCTTTTCAAACAAAAGGTTCTTCATTCTTGCTTGAATAATTCTTCTAACATACAATCATGTTTAGCATACATTTCATTTAGTTCCTGATTCAGCAAAGGATGTACACACATGCTCAGCCCAACTGACCTACTGATTTTGTGCTGCTCCAAAGACCAGCATAAAGCCCAGAAGACAGAGACTTTTACTTGGGGTCACACTTGAAGTTTAAATACAATGACCCTATCAGTGTAATGAGAACTATCTTGGGAAGAGGAATCTTGGTCTCAGATAAAGCAGAATTTTCTTACCTTTAGAATTTCTTGATGATTTTCTGATGCATATAATCGTCCATCTCGAACAATGTCTTCTATTAGTTGTTGGTAATCCTCTGCAAAATAAAGATCAATTGAGCAACTGTTTGTGACAATCTTTGGGAGGACAACAGCCAGACATTAGCTACACTTCCACAAGACAGAGCTGAGAAATTTAGTATCTGGTTAATTATTCAGCGTCTCTCAAGCTGCCCTAGTCTAATCTAATCACATTAAAATTCTGTCCTGCTTTAGAACAGTAATTTTGAATTAGCCATATAAATAGTAACTTAACCCTAGAAAACTATTCCCACTGGATAATAAAGATTTATTATCTGCTTTCTGGAGATGAAGAAACAGGACGAGGGATATGATATGTCAAACATTAGAGGTGAAGCCAGCAGCACAGTTAGGAACAGATCCTCATTTTCTGCCCTGAGAACAGCTCTCATTTGGATTCCCATATGACCATCTTAATACAGATTTTCTCATCATTCACAAAATTGCACTGGTGTTTGGAAAAGAGATGGACTAACAGCTGCCAAAGGTATCACAGAAAAGCTTTTGTTTCATTAAAACAGAAATCATCCCAAAGTCCAAAATATACAGGTTAATGCATAATTTTTAAGACAAGCCAAACCGTTTTAAGATGTGAATTTATGAAAGTCATTACTGAAAGGATATTTCATTTTTGCATCATTTTTTCTCTGTTAGACTTACGATTTTATTAATTTATAATTTTCAAAATGTTGTGCGGGCAGGAACTTGATGAAGGGGCTTTCTAAAATGCACAGCAATTAAAGGTATTCTCATTATGCCCATGATAAATGCCAATTAAACCAAATTTTGTTGAATTCAATAGAATATGAATTAAGTTTAAAGAATTCTGCATACTTGCTGACTATCAGATTATTAGGAAAAAAAAAATTAAGTATTATTTCAAAGTCTTTGCAACTGGTTTTAAAGTAATTCACTGAGCTACATCAAGTTTTTCCTCATTCTTCTGCTCTTGTAATCAGCATATGAGAAATCCTACAGGACCATTTTCTGCAATCCAGATATAACACAAAGATGGAAAACAGTCCCATTCTCACCATCGTAAGTCACATAGGGGACCTGAAATCCTTTGCCACTGTTTCCTTCATTTGACTTGAACTGAATCCAGAGCTTCCTCGATCTTGAGGTAAATGCAATAGGTCTCTCGTAAGTCTGACACGTTTCATATGTAGTAATTGAAGTAGGAGAAGCTAGAAAGAAGGTTAAATAAATAAATGTTCTTTATAAAATAATTTTTTGCACCCTTCCTTATCTAGACATCAGAAATGTCAAATTGACAAGGCACTTCTCAGCTGACTTATTCCTGAGAGTAGAAGCTTTTTGTGATAGAAGGGATGTAGTCTTTGTAAGTTTTTCCACGATGGTACTGGGAACCCCTCTGTCCCACAGAAAAAGGTCAGGCAGACAACGAGTTGAGAGAGAAAACTGACATTTATAGAATTACTATCAATATTCCTTACTTTGTGTAAGCTCTAGCATTGAATTCCAGAGTTTCCATATGCTAGGCCCAGACAGGTAAGAATAAATCAGCTGCACCCCAGGCAAATGTGGTAACCAGATCCTTACACATCCAGTTTGGGAAGTTCATCTGACAGCAATAAACCACTTATCAGAATGTAATAGTCTGATGCAGTGACTCTGACCAAAAGACCACCACACATTGAGGAGTCAGTGATGCACAGAAAAGTTAACCTGGGCATGGTCAGGCCCGTACTGTGCTGCACATTGATTGTAGCCTTCGGGCCTGTGATGTGATGCACAAATCCCATGGCTGCAGGATAATCTCAGCCCACTTGTAATGAGAGGAACTTGCAGGCATCTCCCACTTGGTACAAGTGATTATGCTACTGAATGGCTTTGTCTTTATCTAAAAGTACAGCAAGAAGTGCTCATGATAACATTATTTCTGTTTGACAGTAAATAGAGTTGTTTCCTTCTAAGAAAATCCTGTAATAGCTCAAATGACTGAAGGGGCAAAATGTCTTCTATGGACAGGGTCTGCCCAGCATGCTGCAGGTGGATCAGAGGCCTGTTCAATGCTATACGGCCTATCATTCCTACCATCTAAAGGGATGTGAGATTATCTATACTATTCTCTAATAGCTCTAATAAACAGCATTTTAAATAATACCTTACAGAGTCTTTTCCTACTGGGATCATAATGGACCAGCACCTCCCAGTACAAAATACTTGGTTGTAGGTTTGAAAATGTCATTTACCTGTACTGAAACGGAACTAATAGCTGGGAAAGACCCTGTTTGCCCCTAATGTGAGTAACAGATGGAGTGTGCAGGACAACTTCAAATCATTATGAACGTATCACAAGGCTCTCTAAGTTAAAATGAATTTCAAACAAAAGGAGAAAAATAGCTTCTTACTTAGTTCAACAAAATCACTCTGTAGTCACAGGATAATTAGGAAAATAACAAGTGTAACCTAAAATCTGCACTTGCTAGAGCTGATTCAACTTTCCCCAATGTAAACAAAAAAAGACCGTTTGAATTGAATGGGATTTGGATTCTCGGAGTGCAAAAAAGTGGACTGACCTGTAACTCTGGAACTGCCATCAGGTTTTCCACAGTAATGTTAGCATGATGACATGAACTATGATAAATATTTGGAAGATCTACTCTTATGCTGCCAAACATACAGTGATCACAAAGCATGACTCTGAAAAACTGCCCTTGCTTTCCAGTGGTGGTGGTTTGGTGCTGTTACTGGTACTGAAGTGAAACTCAGGACTTCTCCCTGGTGTGTCTGTCTTTACTCACTGTTGGGATCCCAGGTTCTGATTAGAAGGACAACTGATTTGTTTTGCATCAGTAAGTGCTTTGCTTTTAAAAAACTCATCTAATATAATTTCCTTCCATCTATAGCGAACAGGTTTCTTTCTCTGATCTATAGAGATGTCAACACAAGCCCACAAGGATAAAAAGTTTTACAAATTTTTAAAGGAAATAAAATACACTGTTTTAGCAAATAAAATGTGCTGTTTTAAACAAAGCTCCATATAAACAATTGCCTTTCAGGTTTGGTGCTTCTTGGAGATATAGCAATAGATCACCAGAAGCTGGGTGCCTAGACAGGACGGAAGGAGGAGTGCATCTCATTGGTGTCTTAACATCAGATGTTGCTGAATTAACTTCATAATCGAAGGCGAAATGCACCCCTTAGTCCACATAAGATTGGAAAAAATTTAGACTCCTTGAGGGTGTCAGGTGTGCCAGCCTGTGTCACTGCCCAGATTTAGCAATAGCTGCAGCGTATATATACTTGCAAAGGATAAGTGAGAGCACAGTTTGTACAGATGACAGGAGACAGCTCTCCCAATACAATTTAGCATCACTTTGTTGATTTCTGGAGTGGCAATGATTTGTCCAGTGTGGCAAATGGGCCAGACAGAAGCCCATTAACTGCTTTGTGATTCAGCACTTGAATTATTAATACTGCTCTGTTATTATTGGTACAGTGTTATGTTTTAACTTGCTGTGCAGTACATTCGACAATCCCTTTAGAAACACTGAGTAGACAAAGACCATCATCCCTTCAATATGAACTTTCTATTCAGTCAGTTTGCAATAAATATTTATATAACCCGTGTCTGTCAACTTACCACTTTTTCTCATTACTAAAACATCACCACATTCATCTTCAATTGGGAGAAATATCTCAGGTACAACGATGAGTATTCTTCTCTTTGGGGGTGGATTTATATTCCAAATGCATTCAACATTAGCTGGGTAGTCTCCAGGATAGTTGGGTGATTCAATGTAGCCGGTATAATCCCCAAGTTCTCCTCCACAGTGCTGGTCTGTGGAGAAACATAAATTAGCATTTGTGTTAGCCAATTAGCTAGTTTAAGGTGTTTTTCTGGATCTGTCAAAAGCAAGTCTAAACTCCTCCTTGTGGCTTTAGAAATGCATACATTCTCCAGCTGCTTCTTTGTTTAGCATGGAAAGCCTTTAAAGAAATTCTTCAACTGCAGGGCTGCTCCATCTGATTTGCAAAAACCTTTATCTGGTGCATAAACTTATTTGATCCTACACTTGGGCTGCTTTAGTATTTGGTTAAGAAATGAACACAGGTAAGTAAATGTGATCCCACTATGGAGGTACTCCCACAGTGGTTACCACTGAGACCATGCTGACCTGCAGAAGGTATTCTGGTTTAACTTCCCCTGGTTTTTAACTTGATTTAGTTGAATGAATGTGATGATCCTAATAACCAACCTTATCTTGATTACAGATCTGCCTTGCTTTATCTGAGATTAAATCAGTTAATAAAGAATCTCCACCGATGGATCAGTTTTACTTTCAGAGCTTTCAAAACTCCTCTTCAACTCCTCTGTGCCACAGAAGCCTGATTTGGTAAGTTACTTAGGCCTACTCACATAAAACTAGATATATGTTTACATGTTTTGCTTAATCCAAGCCTCAAAGATTATGTGAGGTCAAAAACTGGCTTGAAAACAGGAAGTATCTAAGACAGCGAAGTGACAAGGACAGTTTTATTTTATAGGAAAATCATTGAAGTTCTTCAAGTTCCTTACAAATATCTGATTTACTCAGATTACATTACATTAGAAATGATGAAGGGCTTCAAAGACACATGACACATAATCAGAAGTTAGAATAGTTAGTTTAGATGACATTGACTAGTTATTATTTAAATGTTCTCTTAAGTTAACATGGTAGAGATGAAAAGAATGCTGCCTAAAAGAATCAGTTGCTCACAAATAAAATTGCACTGCAATCCTTAGGGAAATTTAAAATGGTAACTGAAGACAGGAGGCTGAGTACTGCAAAAAAGCCTTTGAGAGAATTTCACTGTCATGAGCAATTACCTGGCAATCGCAGTACATGTGACCTTATCTCCTAGTACGTTATAATTATTATAAAATAGCAGTTACTCTGATAGAAGATACTGTGCTCTACAGGGACACAGGGGGATAGGCATCACTGCAAGACAGCTTACAAGATCTGGGAAACCAAAACCTCTGGAGCTTTAACTTGCAGCTGGCACTCTGCCAAACTACATGAAAGCTAAAACAATCCTGTGCACCCGGTGGTATTTTTCCAGTCTTTTTTTTTCTCATTGTTTTCCTAATTTTTACTGTTCCCTCTGGCAGCAAATACACGGTAACTATAAAATATAGAATTTCAGTCCAGCCTGACAGGTGGAATCTTCGAACTGCAGTTCAGATCTGTAGATAACACTTAAATCTCACAACTAATACAAAAGAAACTTACTTTTGCAGTGTGTAACGTTAGTGGAGCCATCAAAATCTGTACTTGTGTTCCCAGGACAGGTGATGCAGTAGTTTTGACCGAACTCAGGCTGGTAAGTTCCCACAGGACATCGAATACATCTGTGTGTTGTGGAGTTGTAGTAGTGTCCAGGAGAACAATGAACTGTAAGGTATGAGGTGTATTATATTCAGAGTAGCAATCCTGGTGCAGAGAGAACTTTCCTCTAACCTAGACATACCTCACAATCCCTGTTCTGCAATATACTTCTTAGGCCATAAAAGGCAAAAAAGACACCATTACATTCATTACATTGTATTTACCAATACAGAGGACCTTCCAATGAGAATTATGTTCCAAAGGCTAGAACTAAACCCTTGTAAACTAGGAACATGTGCTACATATGTTTCTGACTGTATTTAACAGTCGTTTCCAACGAGTTTGTAATAAATGGAAGCTGATACTTATCTGCCTCAACAAAAATGCCTTTCACAACAGCAGGAAAAAGGTTTCAGATAGTCTCTGTCTGCCAGGCCCCGCATGTCATTCCAGTAACTAAATCAAAATGTATTTATGCAGATTCCTCCTTCAGTATTTCCACTGGAAGCTGACATTATAGAACATGCAACATGTTGCACACTTACAGCTTCTGCCTAGCCCAACAATAACCAAACCTTAACTTCATGTAATTTCTGAAATATTTAGTTTTTCTAATTTGGTAAATAAAATACCGAGGATGTGAAGGCTAAAGCACTGTCTAATGGAAGTCTGTCTTATTTCTTTCCACGCAGTGGGGCTGATTCACTTACCATTTGCAGCGCTGACTCAACCTGCCTGTGGCAAATTCCAAAGAAAACCATAAAGCCTGTTCAGTCTCCACAACCTCAGGAGATCATTCCTAGCAGATTTCCTGACCATTTAATTTAATCACACACCATGTTTCTATATGGAGTGACTATGTTTGTTTTGGAGCCTTTCAAAACCCCTTAGCACTTAAGACTACAAACAAAAGGGCAAGCAGCAGCAATATGAATCGTGAAAAGATTTTAAATTTACCTTTGGTTTCACAGTCTTGAAAGGAAACAGCACCTTCATACTTGGTCACAAGCCCACCACCACATGGAAAGCAGAGGGTCCTTCCTGGTTCAGGCTGGTATGTACCAAGAGGACAGACTTTACAAGGTTTAAAACCATCTGAAGAATAGTGTCCAGGAGAACACTGCCCTAGAAATTGAAAATTATCATCTGTATTATTGAGCCAACTTTCCTGGACAGAGTGTAAAACCCACTAGTAATTAGCAATGCTTCCTTTAATTTGAACACATGGCTTCAAGAAAGCTGCAGATCAAATTCTGATCTTACCTGCTGATTTTGTATTTTTCCTGTAACTGCTTTCTAAAAACAACACCAATAAACACATTTAGATTCTTAATAAGCTCTTTAGTATGTTTCTTTTCTTTTTTTTCTTTCATCTGAGAATTTCAAAGCACTTTGTAGGAAAAAATTAATCTTTGCACCATAGCTATGAAGCAAGTCATTGTTTTTTGTTTGGTTGGGTTTCTTTTATATCTCCATTTCATAGATAAATAAATGGTAGATCACAGGATGTACCAGACTGGATGAGACCTGTCCAGCACTCTGTCTTATGAGACCAGCTGACACCAGGAGCTTTCCAGGTAGCTGTGAAAGTTAATGTTTGTCAGAAGCTCTTCTGCCCGAAAATAGTGGTTTGAGTAAAGCAAAGCACTTTGTGAATGAGTCTACTGGCAGACAGAAGGTAGTTTCCAAACTTGCTCTCCAGGCAATTTCTGACAGGCGTTTGTTTGGCTTGGTTCTTGCTAGCTTGAGTACTTTACTCCTTAACAACCTATCTGAGAATCAGGATGTCAAGTTTTTCAAGATTATGGCATTAATGCATATCTTCACACCACCCCAGCCAAGGAGACCAGCACTCAGGTGTTAGGTGTTCCCTGAAGTCGCCTAGTCCCAATACTTTGTAATTTAGCTTCCCTGAGAACTGAATAGCAGGTAGAAACAACTGGTTTGAGAACTGGTTTGCGAAAATCTGAAGAGCACTAGGTGGGGCTGGGGTATTTTAAGAACCCTGATGCTTATTGAGAAACATCGAGAGCCTCCAGCATCCTTAGTTACATTAGTTATGTTACAGACATCCTTTTAAAGAAGAGGTACATTTGGGTGTTAATACTGTTAAATACACAGTGCTTTCAGGACTAATGTGTCTCAGTCTTTACTGAGCATATAAGAGCAAACTAACTTGCTCCCTTCTTGCCTTCGGTCTAGAACCTGCCAACAAAATTGATCTGAGGCGATTCCCTGGGAAATGCCCCAAATGAGTAGGATTCCTAATTGTGTTTTGGCCTTGTACCTACATGGATCACAGGTAAATTAAGTTTCTCAGCATGTTATTCACTTGCAACTACAACGTAAGAGTCTTACACAACGGGCACTTAAAAAGTCTTACATACTTGTATGTGCCTAATCCGTAGGGGTGAGGATTTCAGTCATAATTTATTTGTAACTACACAGGCATTACTGCTCCAGAATACAGGATGCAAAATTACTATGTGAGTACATTTCTAACAAAATCTGTGTACATCACATAAGCTGACACATTTTAAAAGACATATTGATTTTGATAAAATCTTTGACAAGGAGATTTATAAAGTCTAAAGAATATTCTCTCTTTCTACTTTCAGAGAAAGGAGGAGAGTTGAGCAGAAAAACAGACTGTTGTCATATGACAACAAACATTTTGAGAGTGATCCATTCTGCATAAATATTCAGATGGGCTTCTTTTTTGTTGTTGTGCAGAGCAATAATTCAAATTCAAGCCTTGAAACAAAACAGAGTTTCTCCTCTAGTTGTGCTGCTTTAGTCAGTATACGACAGTCAACCTTTATAAACTCCGATTTTATTTTGATAATGTATTCTTGATGGATTTTGTATAAGTACAAATCAACACAACGAATATGCACAGTCATCTTGAGAATTTTCCTGTGATAGTTATTTCATGGAGTGAATCAGCAATCTACCATATGTTTAGACAGGAGACACAAGAGGTATTTTTTTTATTTAGTGGATGGGGAAAAAGCAGCAGTTTCTCCAGTGACATTCATTGTGTGCTCACTTTAGATATCCTTGAAGAAAGCACTGATGTAAATGACATCTATGGGTTTTATAGTTAGAACTTGTGTAGCAGACAGGACAGATTTCCTTCAAAGTCAAATAAAGTATCTGCTATAAACTAAATTGTGCTCATCATTAATGAAATAAGGTAAAGAAAATAATTAACTGTTGTGTCTTAAAACCTTGTCTTGAGCAAGTTACAGTAGAAGCGCAGCTATTCTAAAACCAGGTATCATCATCATCACCATTATCATCTGATTTATATTGTGAAGGAAGTTGAGTCAGAGATGCTACATCAATTGCCAAAAGCGAAGTGAATTCAAGCAGCGTTGAAACTTGCAGTCACTAGCTCTGAGTCCAGGTTACAGATCCTTGCAGCATGACTATCTCAAAAGTATGACTGCTGCTGATCAGAGCAGGTAAACTGCATCTTATGCAAAACATTAAACCAGCAGGTTCATTAGACTCACCAGCACCAGTCCAAAGTAATCCATCCCTTTGGTCACCTGACGAGTCCTTACAAGTCAAGGTATGTCCAAGACTTCATACCTGACTTGAAGCAAAGTGCTTTGCTTGGCTTGCTCATTTCCATACCACAACTCCCATTGCTGTAGCAGGTCCCATCTTCTTGTTGGCAATGTCGGTGGATGGAACAAGCCAAGATATTTCATGTTTTACTTGTAAGTGCACAGAGATTTCTTCAGTTACCTTTACAAGACAGAAGTGTGGAAGGCTCTCCCCTCTTTTAGCCTCCGTGCCTCACACACTGTGTGGCAATAACTAATACATTTATAATCAAATTAAACTTGCCTCCACATTCTGACACATTCCGGGCGCCCGCTACTCCCTGTCCATCGTTACTGGGGCAAGGCTCACAGGTAAGTTGACCTTCTGTGTCTTGGTATGTTCCTGGTGAGCAAGGAACGCACTGATTATGTTCTCCGCTATAAAAGGTGCCCATGCTGCAGGTAACTGAGAAAAGAAAAGGGGAATCCACATAAGGACTTGCATTTTGATTGCATTATTTACCTTTATTTCAAAAGTTTAGATAAGATGGATCTCTTTGGCCCCAGTATTATAGTGGCATAGGCTTTGCATATGCTAGTCCAGGATCCTCAGCTGATGTCAACAGGCCCATCTCCAATGCAGTCAAGGTCCATTTACATCAGGGTGAGGTCCTTCTATTGTTTAAGCTATTAAATGGCCCTGCACTGCAGTGTTTATCAGACATCTGTTGTTAATAAAGCTGATGCAGTCTCAAAACAGTATATAGCAGTTTAATTAAAACAGTGGTGCATAACATATAGAAAGTGATGTGAATTTTTAGGTTTTTTAGTGAATTTTTAGGTGCATTTACATGTTGGTTTTATGGCAGATGACTACAGAAAGTCTGTCTTCTGAGATCAGTTCTAGAGATTTCTTTGAGGGCAATGTATCCCATGTAATATTTTATGTCTCTTGACACAAATACCCCAACTGGAAAGCATTTCAAATACAGATATGAATACACATGCTTTCCTTGCTGCAACAGGGCACATAACCCCATTAAACATATTTCTCTGCTGGGTATAGGTAGTTAAAACGTATGGGTTTCGAGACACAATAGCTACAGTTCAATGCAGTTTCTAAATCACTGTTCCTATCTGATGAAAAGAGCCTCTAAACCAAGTCATTAGAGGCACCTATCAGATCTGTATTTTTTTTTTTTTTTGCTGGCAAATCACTTGGTGTCTAAAACAAGCTGGAAAAATAGACACACAGAGTTCAAATGAATAGAAAGCTTGCAGTGCTGAGATCTGCCATTAGTGGGTTTGTGCTAGCACCTTGCTCCCAGTAAAGCATTAGAGCCTGAAAACTTGGGAAAAGGCTTAAAAAAATTAGGTATGTTTCATAAAGTTAAAATAGGTATCTATAGATTTTTTTTTTTATTGGACCTCTTGAGTGTTAAATGTAAATATACCCATGAGTCATGGAATATTTTGTGGTGAGAAGAGTGAGAGATATGATATAAAACTAAATAACAGCATCTAGGCAAACACCATCTTCTTGTTTTACAGAACTGGAATTATGTTTTCATAAGATGCTGGGAGCAACTGGGAACTAACTGGCAACATTGCCTTGTTACATACCAGCTGACAGCATGGGAATGGATGCACAGGTACGCTTCTTTCATTTTCCTGCAATCGTTAAACAAACTCCCTTCAAAGTCTTATGAACCATCAGTGATCCACGCACGTATACTGAGTAATACTGATCTAAACTGTCTGTTATCTCATAGACTTCCTGCCTGGCTCACTAGGGACAAGTTAATTTTGGATTGCTTGTTTTGGGGGATACGGCTGAAGAGCTGTTGGGACTTACCGCATTTGCCATCCTGCAGCACTTGCCCTGTACTGCAAGCTTCATGCCCTTCAGTAGCTTTAGCTGGCTTCTGAGCCACTTCATATTCTGTCCCAGAAAACTGAATGTAAAATTGCTGTTTATTAATAGATTTCCTCAATGTTTTGATTGCAGTTTGCAGCTTCTGCTCCATCCTTTTCCGAACACAGTCAATGTTACAGGTGTCTAGATGGGAAATGATAACAAAACTAGAAGCAATTGAGATTCATGTTTGAAAAGAGGTGCTTAACAAAAAGCTCAGCCTGCACTGCACTATGACACCTCTGTTTGCTTCACTCTTTTCTCCACATAAATTGTAGAAGCAGCTCCCTGTATTCCAAGTCAGGCCTTTTAAAGGGACAAGACAGCACAACAAGGTTCATGGCCCATAAGTGCACATGGCATGCTGCTATCTTACCTCTAGCATTAAGAAATCTGGTTATACTGAGTGCACGGGGAGAAGGGCTGCGGAAAGCATCGATCCCACTGTGTCGCACTTCCAGATACATGTTCAGCCTGTGTCTGCTAATCTTTCTAAATTTTCCCTGCCCATGCTTTGCTCAGTTGATTATGGATTTTTTCCCTCTTCCTTGACCAAAATACCTGAGTGACACGGAGAGGTGCTTTCCAGCACGATTACTGTGTGAATCACTTGGCTAGTGAGGTACCCCTCAGGGTTAAGAAACCTGCCTTTGAGGACTGATGTGTTTATAGAATTCAGCCCACGTTTTCTTTGGCTGGATTTTATAGCATAATATTCCATCTCATTAATAACTTTAAGCAATTCTTTTTCTTCCTGAAGTTTGTTATGAGTGACAAAAATGTTTTGATTATCAGACTGAAGTTTCAGCAACTTGATTTTGGAGGACATATTTACAATTATTGTTGCAGAGCTGCTACCTACTCCTTGCATTCAGCATGCATCAACTGGTACTTTTGTTGCTTAAAGAAATCAGACTAAATTAAAGTACATGACTTAACTCAAGGCTTTGAAGGAATTTTGCTGCAGGTTCAATCTTTGTTCCTTTGGCTTAATTTCATACCTGATTCCTTTCAATTAAATCTCTGAAACTTTTGAGTTTGGTTGTTGAATGAGACATGCGCTAAAAGGTTTGCATGGCAGGTTGATGAAGTAGCATCAAAGAGATTCTAACAATACACTGAGGAACTGAATTCTCATTTCTCTCTACAGACAGATCTTTCACAAACCTGAGACTTCTTCTGACTTCATCTCCACTTCAAACTCTGCGGTGATATGGGATACTTCTTTAGATGGTGACTTGCGACCTCGGCGTTTTTTCTTGGAGGAATCACACTTAAGATTCACAAAGGTCACCTGGCAGTTGTCTGTACAAGGGAATTGACCTCCTTTGCATAAGAGAAGCGACACAGGAAAGAAATCAAGTAGCAAAGTAGCAAGTGACAGGCTAATAAGCAATAACTCAGATGGGTTACCATGAATACAGTGACAGGCTTCATAACATTTCGCATGCACTGTTAGACACCTCCTTCTCTGTGCAATTTTGGGTTTGCTTCTTTTGCTCCTTTTGCAGGAGACAAAAATACAGTATGGTAATGTTCAGACGCACCGTGCTACCTCTAATGCCCATAACTGCCTGTCTCTTTTCTGCATAAGGATTAGAAAGTTCTTTACAGAAATTAGTTAAGACCAGCAGTACTATAAACACTCATTTGATGCTTAAACAAAGCAGGTGAGTTAATTTTAATAAATTCATGAGAGCAGCAGGCCTGCACATCTAGAAACTACCATCTGGTATTCCACCTCTGTCAGCGATGACAATCACCAGGTATCAAAGGTTTTAAAAGCCTGTGATTGGGAGGTTATGAGAATGTATTGGAAGGCTTTATTTGGGGGCAAATCATAGAATTGTTTAAGTTGGAAAAGACCCTTGAGATTGAGTCCAACTGAAAACCAGCATTGCCAAGTCATCACTAAACTGTGACCCTAAGCAACACATCTACACATCTTTTAAATACCTCCAGGGATAGGGATTCAACCACTTCCCTGGGCAGCCTGTTCCAGGGCTTGATAACCCTTTTTGTGAATGAATTTCTCCTGATGTCCAATCTAAATCTCCCCAGGCACAACTTGAAGCCATTTCCTCTTGTCCTATCACAAGCCAGAGGAACTGGATGCCCTCTGATGTGTAAGCACTGAGGAGAAAGGCCACAATCTGTTGGAACACAATCACATAATCATTCTCTCCCTACATAAAGAAATCTATATGAAAGACATCCTTTTTTTGTGACAGGTGATGGACCTCCCAGGTTGGGGAGAAATTTCTAGCACACAAGCCATCAGAAGGATTTAATTCCAAGTCTGTGGTTGTATGATACAATCTTACTGTCGGACCCTGACATTCAGATGATGTAACAAACAAAGCAAAGCAAGCAAAGGACAAGGAAATGCATCCAAGAAATAAATCCCCATGGTGACTGTATGGACCAAATAAATAAACTTCTATGACTTTAAAAATTACTCTGATTATCATATCTTATTAAAATAAGACAATATATAAGGACACAGTAAGCATCTTGACAACTGAGACTTGTTTTAAGCCAATATTTGGAAAATTAGAGAGATAAATTTCTCAATTGCAGGGTAAAGATAAAATATGTCTAAATTGTAAAAAAAAAAAAAAAAAATTACTAAACCATTAGCATTTATTTAGGATAGCTATTTTTACTCTTCTCTGTTCAGGGTTCACATGCGACTCCTCACTCATTAGCAAAAGTGGTGGTAAAGAAGAAGATTCCCAATAGAGAATGTATCAGCAGTAGATGTTTGCTGTAAGCTTCTAAGTTTTTTCAAGCAACAATATAAGCTGTTGCAATTGCACCAATACTGTGTATTAAAATCTGGAAAAGTTTGAGTTAACATTAAATTTAAGTGAGCTCTAAGCAAAAGCACCCAAACATCATTTAAAGCAAAAGCACCCAAACATTCCTTAGTTGTCCCAGTGATGACAAAAAGGGGATGGAGGACAAGAAATAAATGTTATGAAGACCTATTAAGTACCTATCAGTGTTAAATTTTCTTTTTTTGATCAACATTAAAAGTGATGTTCAAAACTAAGAATAAAACCACCTTACCTAGTCATACAAAGTTTTAAAAACATTTGATTACTTTGATTTAGCCAGATATATATATATTTTTTTTTAATGTCAGATTTTTGGTAATTACATCTAAATATTTTTCTAACACCCTAACTACTCACTCCAACATAACAAAAGATCTAGGGCTGTGTAACATCAGATTTTGGTTATAACTCTCCCACCTAGGCGTTGTCTTTGCTGCTGCAATGGGATATTAACCCAGCATAAAGCAAATAAGTAATAACTTTTGTTTCCTTTTATAAATCTCATTTGGAAAAACTAAACCAAACCAAACTGATATTTCTTTACGTAACTTTGTACTGGTCATAGCTTTTTGTCTCAGGATATTTCTGCCTTTACCAATACCAGAAACAGGATCAGCTTGATTCCAAACTTAAGTACTTTTGAATAAAGATTTTTCAAAGCAACTGGTGACATTTCAGCACTGTTAGATCCAAACCCAAGGCACTGTTCTGCTAGAGTGTGAACCTTGGCCTGAACTTAACTTCAGATCCAAATATGAAAACGATTCCTTCTTTTTCCAGCTGCAGCGTGAAAACAAAATATGCAAACAAGCAAGCAAACAAAAAACAAGAATGCTGTTTACATGTGAGAAGAAACCACATACCTAAACCAGCTTGCTTCCCGGAATCTTTTGTTTTTTCTTTGCTGCGAGGCCGTAAATGGCACTTGGCATCTTTAATTTTAAAACGAGCTTTCTGCTTGATTGGAGGGGCTAATGAATCTGTTGATGCAAAGCAGAAAAGCTATCATTTGCGATGCAGATGAAATCAGAAACTTATTTTTCAAAACAGACTCAGAAGTCTTCTTGTGACATAGAAAAGAGACAGCCCGAGAGTTACACAGCTCGTACAAGAGCATCCATTTCTGTAAGTTCATTTTTTCACATAAGCACCTTCTCTTGAGCCCTTAAAGATCAATGAATTTCCTGGTATCACACATGCTCTGCACATACGTCTCCCCTCCAGCAGGCCTGCATGTCTTGGTGGAATGCAGGTGAATTTGTCTCTTATTACGAAAAAGGTTAACACCTACCTTTCTTTTTTTGACTCTGTCTGTGACATTCCATGATATTTGGCTGCAGTTCTGCTCTTGCTAATGCCAACCAGGAAAAGGATTATTTTAGTCGAAGTGCTCTGTTGGCATTTGAAAACCATCCAAAAGGACTATCTTTATTTGAATGGCTTTAAATCCAAGCTAGTTATGTCTTGTGACTTTAAAGGCTGTTATACAGCCATGCACTGCTTAGAAAATGTAGCTTCTGGCTGAGTTCCTCAGGAAGCCCATGGTGGAAAATGCTGGGCCTGGCCCACAACCTGCCAGATGTTGGAGGTTGCCCATGGGACCAGGAGCAGGTGGACAGTGGTTGGAGTAAGTGCTGCAATGTGTCTCCCTCTTTTTTTGGGAGGGCCTTGCTGAATCAGGACTACTGAGGTAGCTTGCCCCTGTGCCACAGTCAAGACACACCTGCTGCTGTGCCACCTCACTCCACAGCATTGTACCTCCTAATGCATTCCAAATATATAAGAATCACATGGCTAGAAAACGGACAAATCAGAGAGAAGTACAGCAGGTAGCAGTGTGTAAAGTGGGCTGAAACTTCCCACTGCCGGATGCTGTTTCAGCTGCTTCTAATTTCACCAGACTTCAACCATTTTGAGCTGGACATTTTTTTTATGCTGAGTATCAGCTTTAAGACACATTTTGACAGGTCTCTGTAAAAATAATCCAGCCATTTCTGAGAACAAGATGAATGAAACACAGTATGTGCTCATAAATGTCCCATAACTTTTAATGAGAATCCCCAGTAGGACAATCAATGCTTTTAAGGAAGGACTTTGCAGGTGAGGGCTGGGCCTCACCATAACCTTCTGCTTTTGTGCTACTGATGGGCTTCTCTGGCTCTCTACCAAGTCTGGGAAGAAATGCCATTTTGATAAGCTTGCCACTCCTATACTGACCCACCAACACTAGAAGGGAAACTACACACACTCCAGCCCTCAAGGAGAGGCTGCAGAAAAGTGAGTGTGCACATGATAAAACAAAGGCTGCCTGAATTCTGGCCTTGTGTAACCTGAGAGCTGTGTGTCTCACAACTCCCAGATGATCTGGAGGACCTCCATCACCTACCCTCTAGGACACCAAGGCTGGGGCGAGCAGGAGGAGCACCTACCTGTGCAGCTGGGCAGGGTTGCGTTGCGTTTCTGCTGAGCCTTGCCTTGCTGGACGGGAATGCCACAGCTCAGACTGTAGCTGTTCTCTGAATCTGTGGGGCAGAACTGAGTCAGCACATGTGCCAACACTCTCACAAAGCAGCTGCTTCCCCTCATCACCCCCCCCCATTAATATTTGGTGCTTGAACAAACATTCATATTGCTAAATAACGAGACATTAAGTGCTGAACTTGGATTTTAAATGGCAGAAATAGTTTGCCAAAGGCTACCGCTTCCAGTGTTGACTGCAAGTTTTTTTTCTTCCAGCACTGAAATGTTACATTTTATAAACAATTTGGCATGAGGTTAGCTGTAAATTACTCCAAGGTGCACAAGTAGAAAAAATACTTTGTGTTTATTTGTGGCAAAGTCCTTGCACTTTGATTATCTCTAGAATTTAAAAAATAAACCACAATTTCATAATGATTTGAGTCTCAGAGTGATGGAATTTATTGGCAGAAACAGAAAATAACATATTTAGAACAGGGTTTACATGATGCACAGATAAAACTGTGTACTGGTGCTTACAAATTAGAAAAATGCATGGTTCCAGTGATCTCTGCTAAACTGAAAATGAACCATGAACGGCTTCATATAATGCCAGGAGTAACATTAAAAGTGGAGACACTTTTGTGGAGTGTCTCCTGTGTCAGAACCAGAACATATATGAAAAAGCACAACCTCCTGCCCTACAAAACTGTGAAGATAAAAATTACCTGTAGCAAATGACACAAAAAAGTAGGGCAGGGGGAGATGAAATGCCTGAGTTTCTATAAATAACACTCAGTTGAACCAGTACCAGCAAACTTTACGAAACCCCAGCACCTGCAACAACTAATACAGAGAGATCCTTTTTGCCATAGAGCCTCCTGAGACAGATTGAGTTGTATCTGTTTTGTAAGAGAGGGGTTTTTTTTGTTTTGCCCCATCCTGGTTAAGATAGATGTGTCTCTCGGGTTTTTGTTAGAACTTTCCCAGCAATGCCACAAATGACACCTCAGATAAAAACAACAAAAGGCCATGTCTCTAATGTAACTGACAATTATCTTCTCTTGTAGCTATTGACATGTGTCTGGCCCAATTTAAATTATAAAGATTTTTTTGCTCATTTACAGTTGTCCATAACAAAAACTGATGTAAGAATCATGAATATGTCAGCAGAGAAAAATAATTAAGTCACATTCTAGACTTAGGAGGACAAATAATTTGTACAAACCTGGAACAAACAGAGTATTGGATGGGCATGAGAGGAAGCAGCTCTCTATGCCTCCTGTCTTACTACACACTAGCTGAGCCTTGGGAGCTGGTTTGGCATTTGGGAGACATTTCACCATCTCTGAGGAGAAAAAAAAAAAAAAAAGAAAAGAAAAAAATTAGAGACTGCTCACCACAGAGTCTTGTGCATCCATCTGCATACAGTAGTGAGGAAAGGGAAAAGTGGCAACAAAGCAAAATCACAGGCCCGAGCACTTCTGAAATCAGCATATAGGGAGAGAGTATCTGGATCTAGATTTTGAGCTTGGACTTGAAAAAGAAACTCCTTCACTATTTTAAGACCGGTGCTCTAGATCAGTCTTTTTATCCTCTACCTTAGGACTGTTCAGGTCCAGATCTGAACTCTGGAGGGCAGGTGTCTCTCTCTACAATTCTGTGTGCACATCTTGATCTCAAAAGCAACAGGAACTACTAATGACCTGAGATGTCCCTCCCAGCTTTTAGAGGCACAGCTCTTTGGTTTAACAGGCCAATCACCACACCACGCACAGGAGTTACCCTCACAAAGACCTGTTTATTTAGATGACTGCTAAAATGGTATTTTCCATTCCTCAATCTAACTCTCACAGACTTTTTAATTTTAGCTCCCTGTTCTAGCTTCTGGAAGTAGAAAACACCCCAGCCTGCCAGAGGTGAGGCAGGACACGCTGGGATGAAGTGGTCAGTGCCACCGGTCCTTCCGGCCGCTGCTGAAATGCCTCAAGCAATGTTAGAAGGCACATCGTAACATACACAGACATCAGCCACTTCTCATCAGAACTCATTGCATGAGGCACATTGCAGCTCATGCAATGGAAATATCCAGCTTCTCCTCTTGGCTTCATGGCAGAATGAAGACAGAATATCCTGTAGGTCTCACAAGCAGCTTCTTTGTATTTGGGTAAGGGACTGTTTGCGTTTTAGATGAAACCACATAAAAATGTTACTACAAATTGTTGAATTAGTCTCTGTGCTTCACCCTCAGGTAATGGTATGCCACTGATAATTACAATCTTGCATTTATTTTAACTTAGATCTTTTAGGACTGAAGTGTTGTTTAAGTACATTTTTCCCCACACAAAGGCCGAGTTTCATTCTTGGCTGCAGCCAGCAGCCTGTGCTGAGGCAGCCTCACTGCTTCCCTCCTTGTCCCCTCACCCTGAGATTTAACCTCTGCACTGACTGCTGGCCAAGTGCAGCTGGGCACCTCTTCAAGCAGGTATTTCACACTGCATCAGCTGATTACATCTCAGCCAGGGGTCTGTAAAGCAGTTCTTGCTTCAGCCCCCTAAAAATGCCTGTTCAGGTACATATGCTTTTTCTCTGACTGTTCCTTACTACTTCTTCCAAACATGCTCATCTTACAAGATGAACTTGGCTGCCTCTTGTTTTGCTCATGGCTGACTGTGCTACTGCAAATGTAATCTTCCCTACCTCTCAGCTCACCACTGAACCACACCAAGGGAGGGGGAGATTAGTGCTGCAGCAGCCAGACTGGTTTTGGTCCACCAGGGTTTGGGAAGAGTCTAGTAAAGCTACGATAGGAACTGAAGGGCAATTCCAATGTGGTAGCTGGAATGAGCCTTGCCTGGTTTGGCCTGAGTGTAGAGGAAGGGCCCCAACAGCCACCAGCTTGTTCGTGTTCCTGGCCTGACTGCTGGTTAAATATAAATATATACAAATCCCTTGAACATGCCTGATGTTCACGCCTCAAACATGGGAATAATCATCCTCAACCTACCTTACCTCCCTCCTAAGGTCTTTTATGTTGCTTTGGTGATGTTTTTAAAAGAAATTATTTCTTTGGACTGAGGAGACAACACAAGCGCAAAGTGTCATTGCTGAGCAAAAGAGGATTTTATTACTGCAAATGTCTCCAAATCATGTGGCATTCAGGATCACTAAATATTGTTCTCCTTTTTATTGTGCTTTTATAACAATGTATAACAGCTTCCTCAAAACAATGGTGGTAATAAAGGCAGGTGATTAGCAGGGAGATGACACTTATTTAAAGCCTCATAAAATATATCAAATAAAACCCTGTATCTGAATAGAGAAAGGTGTTCTATTTTCCATCTTCCAACTGAGTATTACAAATAATGAAGAGAAATTTACAACTAGGAAAATATTTTCAATACAGCCACTTACCATGGGAACAGCATTTTAAGTTGAGAGGGAATATAGTACAAAACTTCCACGGTCTAACTATATACCAGACCTCAAAAAATGTTAGTCCCTGCTGTTAATTTACAAACTCCTTTCCAGAGGACTAAGTGGTACATTGCAAGGGAGACCTAAGTGGATAATTAGAAAGCCAGAGTTAACCATTTCTTACTCCTACAGTACTTAGTTTTCTAGATAGTAGGGAAGGTAATACACATAAAGGTAAGCAGGAAAACTGAAGTACTTAGTCGTGGTTAAGAATCAAGTCAGTGGCAATGGCATACTTAAATGATTTCTTTATAGAAATTCAGATCAACTAAGTGGCACTGAAATCAAGTGACACAATTTCAGTGGTCTCAGGATTTGTGCTCATTGTAATTAATACTTTTGACACAGGTAGTGTCACTGCTTTATATCAAGCAGGATACCTCTGGAGATAACTTGAAAAAGTGGGATATGGTACTATGGATGTACATATTAACCTGAATATCATGTCCTACTTGTAAATAGTTAAATATTTAGTCTTACAGGGAAAGAGAGTTATAGCTGAGGTCATAGAGATGGACAAAGGACAAATGAAGGACAAGAGTATAAAATAATAATAAGATTACTTAGATTTGTGTGAATGGATTCATAAAATTAAAAAAAAAACCTCAACCCCAATAAAATCCTGCATACTGCCCATTCCCTGCTCCACCTGCAGTGGATCGGGTGTTATCCGAGTTTATGAAATGAAATTAGGGATCTATATTGCAATAGCGCTCCATTCCTCAGACAAAACCACAGGCTTTTCCACCTTCCTGGAGAACAGGAGCATCACCACAGCCACCTGAATTACCCTCCCACACTTACCAACACAGTCCTTTTTATTCCAGTGCAGTTTCTTTCCAGGTGGACAGACACACTCATAGCTGCCCATTGTATTAAGACACCCGTAGTCACAGCTACCATTACTGATGCTGCATTCATCAATATCTGAAATGTAATTGAAGTTAAGAAGAGTATTAACCAAATGTACACATGCATATCGTGCATTAAAATATTATGTGCACAAAGATGTCTGTTTCTACTATATCTTTTATATTTAAGTCGACATAAACATGAACAAATGCAGACAATACTCATATGAAACAATTTTAGTTCGTATTGCATGTATATAGACACATGTATAGCACCTAGTCTTTCAAGGATTTATGTATGTGAATGAATTTACTTGCTGGGACTAGTTACACTGAAATTCTCAGAAGTACTCGGAAGGTACAACACATGCTTGATAGTCTCCATAGCATCTGGACAATAACATATATTGCATTATATGGAAAAATGTCAAAGGTGTAAATATCTGTGAGATTAGATCACTTTTGCAAAACAAGGAGATAAATTCTCCATAGTGATTCACAGTTTGCTTTTAGAAATTATATATTTGTTAGGAACCTAGCAGCTGAAGTGCAGTTATTTTGTCTTCTACTCCTCAAATAAAAATGGTAAAAGGTAAAAAAGTAAAAGCTTGCAAGAAAGTAAAGCAAGTACTGGATACATTATCACTGATACTCCACATAAAATCTTTCCACTTTTGATAAATTAGAAAATACTTGCTCAATATGAATTGTAACCTTTTTGGTCTAGGCAGTCAATATTTATATACTTGTGCTGACATGGCTGATCTGTCATCTCCTCTCCACCCACCACCAAAACAGGAGCCGTGCTGCCATGTACTCACCTCTGGATCACACTCAGGCACACTCGGGACACTAGACAGCACAGGCCAAAATTGTCATACTGCACCAGTGAACCATCATTTGCACGTTGCTGCTCCAGACTCTTCAATTTACTAGTATAGCCATAACCTAAAAGCTCTTGTTAGGAACCACAGCCCCGTTATTTTAGCTCCTGCACTAACCTCAGCAAGTGGTTTCTGCCCTCTGAAAGCAGGTACCCACCCACTTGCTGAAACAGCAGCATTACTGTTAATAGACTTCCACAAGGCATACAGGTTGTGCCATTTGACATATGCCCAAATGAACTAGAATGACACCAAATCAACATGGGATGTACTGAATTACTAATACTCTGGCTTAATGATAGGCCTCAAAATGTAGTGGTAGAAGGAAAATTATCACCTAATGTGTTTCTAAAGGAGGTCTGTCCATAAATGCTCACAGGTTGAGTGTCTAACTGACTTTCCAAACCACGCCTGAGCTTAGGCTTGGACTCTGATTGCCATGTGCCTGGCACTGTGCGGATCTATGGGGTTTGCTGGAACAGAGTCTGAGTTCAAGCCAGCGCTCCTAAAGCCCCAGTTTTGGAGCCCAGTGACCTCATCTGAAGCAAGAGGGTGAGGGCCAGGTAGGGGCTGGTGAGGGATTGGGTTCAGGCACACACTTGGGCCCTCTACTAGTTAACAAATGCAGGCCTATACATATTAGCCAGGTTTTCCTCTGGTGTCCTGGGGCATTTCGTGGGAAAAATGAATTTCTCCCACCAGGGCAGCTTCTGGAATCCAGAAACAGCTTTCTTTTTCTGATGCAAGATTTTAGGCTGTGTGGTTAAGAAAAAAATCTAACTGTGGAGTACATGCATAAAAGAAACTAAGAAAGACACCCTAATAGGACAGGCATGTTTCTAGATAATGTTAGGATTTTGGGGTCAGAGTCATGACTTCTAGAGGTCCTGGTTCAGTAGTTTCAAAAACTGACAAGGGAGATAATCCCCGAAAATACTTTCTCTGGAAAATTTTGTACATAGTGGTCAGGCTTACGCTGAGTGGGATGTACTTGTGAACCCGTATTTGGGAACACACATTTAGTCCACAGTGCTCCTGCCACTGAGCTCTGGCCAAACTGTTCAAACCCCAGTTCTTTCCATCAAGTACTTCAGTCCAGGAACCAAGCTCCTGAAGAAGCAGCCAAATTCCCAAAGGCATTGAAACAGTCCTGCAAATTCTACTGACTTCACTAAGGTCATTTAAGGAGACAGTATGGACTGCAAATAGGGCTTTGCATAAACAAGTGGTGCAAGCACTAGCACCGTTACTCTAAAAGATTCCCTTACAACATGTCACTTTTACTACAAATGATGCCATGAAAAGGGTCTCGGAGAGAGCAACAAGGGTTGCCCCTCAGCATGGAAGGCCCAGAGTAAGGACACTGCCACATGGCTTATTAATTGCTAGTAGAGGGGAAGCAAGATGGAGAGAAATCTTACTAAGAGGCAAGCTTGTACCAAATGTTTCTGAAGGTTCTCATTTCTCCCTGGTTTTGATGACTTCTCAGGCCACACAGATGGCAGCCAGGGTAAGTTAGCTGTTCCACTGTAGACATCATTCTCCAGGGGCTGCCTAAAACTGATAGGCGTGAGTGGCAAAGCTCAGGGCCTGGACAAGTCTGGATTCAGAGCTCTGATACTGGGTCTGCCCATTACAGAAAAAACCCAGGAGGTTTGGTTCAGGTTATGTTTTTGACTGAAGTTCAGCACTCAGTATTTCCAGATAGAGTTTCAGTCCTACTTGAGTTTTATTTAAAAAAATGAAGCTGAACTGAGGTCGAAGATTATTTAAAGACTGAGGATGAACCCCAGATTTTGAGGCTTTCCCTAAATTAATACATGCATTAAGTCATTAGGAATTAACTGAAGATCAGTCTCTCTGCACTCCACATAGCATCAGTCCCCAAAACTTTCAGACTCTAATTTTGCTTTCAGAACTTTCCTCAAGTGGAGTTTTTTGCCACACTCACTCCTTAGATGGACTCCTATTTCTCTTCCTGCCTGCACTATACAGTGAATTCATTTGATAGTTATCCTGCTCTCTACAAGAGATACCAGCATACACCACCCACACCTTTCTCCAGGCAGAGTTATCAGTAGTAGTGTGTCTCAAATTAACGCTACAGCTCTTGGACAAAAGTGGGGGGTCAGCATCTGTTTCTGCTATATTGCTTTGGATGGCACAAACCAAACCACATGGCAATGGAAATAACACAAAACTTTAACTGTTATCCTTTTTGGCTCAGTCTGTAGCAGACTTTACTTAGGAATACGCAGAGGATAACTCTTGCATACAGTATGTACCACAATGCCTGGTCCACAAATTAAGAGCTGTTAGGGCCCGACACTGTTGTCAGCAATTCCTCTGGCTAAGTCTGACTCCTGTCAGAACCTGGCCTGAATATGTGGCTTTGGGAATTTAAAGTCAGAGCTTTTTTTTAATAACATGTAAGTTTTACTTAGTTTGTATCTTGAATAATTTAGCAATTGAATATTTAAATATTATCCACCTTTTAACTAATCAAAACCATTTAGTTTTACATTTAATAACAGCATAAAGTTTCTTTTGTGTCAGTATTTTCTAACAAATAATTTAGATTCAGGGCTTACAGGTTTTATTACAATTTTCTCTTCCCACTTTTGTTTGTGTAATGCTGACCTGATTAGTTAAAAGCATAATTTGGATTTAATATACTTAATAAATCCCTCAAAAAAACCCCTCTGCTCTCCTTTGACCAGAGATCTGAACAGAATCAAAACTTACCCCCTTCTTGAATGTTCAGGCAATGGACCACAGCAATACCTGGGGGGTGTTAGCCAGGTGGGTGGCAGGCAGCCTCATACTGTGATACCCCTGACAAATACTGGACTTAATCTGAGTGCTCTGAAATTCTCCTGCCTTGATCAAGTTGAAGTTGAACCTCTAATTTGATCACTGTTGTAATACTGCCCTATGATGCACTTTAGAAATAGCCCTCTCCTGGATAAGCAAACATTACAGCACCAATTCTTTTCAGCTATACCAAAAGGGTTGAAGAGCTGAAGTAGCTCTGCAGAAGATGGGAAGAAGGGATCCCACAGCCTTTTGTTATGAGTTTCACAGGTGGTTTATGTCATAGTCTGGTAAGGACAAACACCAACAGAGATAGAATTTGTACTTTGTAAAACTAACATCCTTCTTCTGTTCTCTCTGTTGCCCATCATTTGAAGCCTTCCTTCTCTAAATACAGTTGTGACTAACCTCACTCCTGCAGAAGTACTGATTGGTACACTCCGTAAGGAAGCTTACCCTATACAGTGCGATGAACCTCGGCCATGAGGCTGCCCTGTGATGGTCATGGAGGAACAGCTGCACCCACACATCAGTGGTTGCAAGTGTCACAGCTGCAGGCTTCTCATCTATCCTGAGGCTGCTATGTACCATCCTCACAAAAACGTATGGCCATTGTTTGTTATTTGTGTTCTTATTCTTCTGGGTATGCTTTGACAAATTTTTGAGATGCTGAAATTTTAGTCACACCTAGGTATTGTTAGCTTAGCTTTATTTTAACTTTATTGGTTTATCTTCTTCAGTTCTAAAACCAGCTAAAAAATGTGTGGCTCAGTAAACAGTTCACAAGGCAAACAAGCAAATAGATAAGCAAAACTCAGTTTCCAAACCTCCACAGTGTGTCAGTCCGTACAAGGTGTACCCTTTATGGCAGAGACATTCAAAGCTTCCAGGGTAGTTGATGCAGGTGTGATCACAAGTCCTTTCAAAGGAACATTCATCTATATCTATATTCACAGAAAAAAAGCATTAAGAAATTAGAATTCAGTTAAACCAAATGGCTGGAATTTCACATTCAGTTGCAACAGCTTGTTACTGATAAACTAGCGGATATCACTTCAGGTAAAGTCTGAATAAAATATCAGTCTCCTTCCTCTAGTGCCTTATAAAGAAAGGACTTTCAGGTACATGGAGAAAGATAAGAAAAGATCATTTAAGAAAAAAACACGAAGGCCGTATTATAAATGTTCACCATTAGATGGCAACCTTAAACTTCTGATCCTATTTTCGCAGCAGGGCTGCGGGGCTATTAAGGTTTTGGGGGGTAAGCAGCACAATGGATAAAAAAAGTATTTGTTTAAATCGAATCATCCCTTCTTTCACTGACCGTTATTCTGACATCTTGTCCACAAGGACAGGAAGTTGCTTCTGAGACTTCTGCTGTGCCTAGGCAAGACTGTACAGACAGCTGCACAGCTATGAGGGACACACGCAAAATAGTGTCTAAGAAGCAAGCCAGTATCAGGAGTGAACAGGCTGCACCTAAGACACAGGAAATCTTAGTCCAAAGTCCACATTCTACCTAATTCAAGAAAATTTGACCTCTTGCCCTTAAGAAAGTCTGGCATCTCTAATTAAGACTGCTTACTAATGTGAAACCCTTATTTACATAGTTTGTTCCATCCAGCAGGCTAGGAAGAAAGCAATTAACAGCACGCTGCTTCAAAGACAGTACAAAGGTTTTGCTGAGCAGGGTGACACAGCAGTTATTTGACAGCAGTCATCAGTGCTGAAAACCACTACATTAAAGGTAACACGCAAAATAACAGCACTTTTAAGTGAGTTTCATCCTCAGACAGTTGTTTTTCCTAGAATCCTCTTCAGTGACTATTTTTTTCTGTTAAAAGGTCAGAAAAATTAATATAATGTCATTATTTAAGAGCGGTAATTTCAACAAAAGTCACATTCCTCTAATATTTCTGAGGTATAAATGAATGGAACAGTACTCCTTTAATAGTTTGCACACTTTCTAGAGCTGCTTATTAAGAACATAGCCTGAGAGCACCATTACTATATATAACTTGGACTCCCATATTGATGCGGAAATTCACAAATCCTTATAGGTGTGATACCCAATTCCTATATTCAAGTATTACTTACATAGTTTTGAAGTTTAATGAAACGGTCTAGGTCTCACCCTGCTGTTATAAATGCAAATAGTTCACTTCAAGAATGATCAAATTAAGATTTTTGTGTATGTGTGTACACAAAACCAAAATCCAGTTTTAAGCATTTTAAAACATTCACAGAAAAGAGAATTCATAATGTGGAAAGCAACTGTTCAGCCAATACATGACATAAAATTAAATACACATGATGAATAAAAATCTATGCTATCTGGTTTTATGTGTGCACCACAATCACTTCTTATGATCAAGTAGCACAAAAAAAGGACAACTGAAATTTTCTCTTTTATACATCTATTTCATTTTAATGCATTTTCCAATGCATTTTAAAATACCATTATTTGAGTTCTGAAAGTAATTTCTTTTTAAGGTTTCCTTTATAGTCTTGGAAATAAGCAGCTTTTGAATACACACAAATGGCAAATTGCTTCAGTTTTCCCTAAATAAATCTAAATCATTTGGGAATGAACACTGCAGTTACAGTTGTAAAAGATTTTTAATGTATAAGAAGCCAAATCATACATCATGGTTTCATTCATGTGTAAACTTATTAGCTAAATGCTATTGCAAGAAATTTACAAAAGCAGCTAATTTTCTGGCCTCTGACTCACTTTGGAAGGTTCTTTGGCAAAAATAATTTTCTATTTCTCAATAATGATCTTATTCTGTGCTGTTTCAGTCGATGGGGTTTAAGCTTTGCTTTTGCACATACCTCTGTGTTGTTATATATTATGGCTTGGGCCTTCATAGGTTTTTCTTCACATTAAGAAGGATGCCTATCCCTCTTTGCCCATGGAAACAACAGTTTGCCTAATAATATCATAGATGACCAGTCACCTGTTTGCCAATAAGCACTTGCAATAGACAAATGCATTTCTATTACATGAAATATCAGCTACTCCTAAACTTACATTGCATACACTGGCTGGCAGAAACGCTGAAACAAACACTTTCATTGCAACACAAAGACTGCTATTAAAAGCTTTTTTACTATTCAAACTTCTCATCCCACCTCCTGCTGCTGTTCTCTTAAATTCAACCTCTGCCGAATTCAGCATCTTGCTTTGGCTGATCGAACACAGAAAGCCTCCATGCAGATTTTTCCTTGCGTAACACCAAGCTCCTCGGCTCCCTCTCCTCCTTGCCTGTGGAGGGTAGGGCCAGGCACTGCCAGTGGGACTGAGCTTTCTGCAGCACCCTATCTGCAGAATCACCAGTCCCCTGAGGAATTCAGCACTGGACATAGAAAAGGGAAAAATATGCACCTCATACTCTTTACTGAAAGAAACCAGTGGTGTGATGCAGGATGCTGAAATCCTCTCACACTTTTCATTTTTTTAAAACTCTGAACTCTGTGTTCTGGGTGCTACTATCCCCCATCTCCCAGAAACTTTGAAGCTGGTCCTCACACCTTTGTGGTGCTCCACAACAGTTCTCAATATTAACCCCGAAAGGACACAGTTATTTCCCACCACCCTCATGATACAGGTATGCCTCACAAGAGACCGAGAAGCAGGGAGTTACTCCTGGTTTCACCTTCACAGCCCCGGGTTTCAAATCCTGCTTATCACACAAATGGGAACGAACATAGGTATCTAAATCTTGTCTCCTCTGTACAAACACCACTGCACCATCTGGTAGCATTATCTAATGAAGAGAAGACCAAAAATACAAAAACAGAGATGTGGCAGAATACAGATAGAGAACTGAGAACAAATAATTTCTCTTTGAGTTTTGTGGTCAAACAACCCCCTCCCCAAACACACTCACACATTTCTGTATTGGGTAGCTCTGAATTTTCCCCCTGCCATATACCAAAATAAATAACTTTCTGGGTTTGAGGAGCTCTTGTAAGGATTTAAAGTTTTTTAAATTAAGTTTTTGAACTGTTTTAACGTGAAAAGTCAAAATGTTTAGTTTTTGAGGAACTGCAGGGGAAAACTTCAACTTGAGGTTGAAGTTTCTATTCTCAGCTGAATTTGTCAGGAATTCACAAATAGTCCAAGCTGTCCAGAATACTATAGATTTGCTAATGCACTTATTTGACATCAACACATTCTTTTTACTTTCACTTGGTCAAAAATTCATATTACATTCACCACTGTAATCAGCATATGCGATTGTGTCCTTTCAGCGTCTTAAGAGATGCCTTCCCAGTTTAGCTGTTTGAAGCTTACAGGAACTGTGGGGCTCAGTTAACCTCTGGTAGTACATGACTAGTTTCCTGCCAGGGGCACTTCTTTTTAGGATTACTAATGGTACCATATAAATTCTAAGATGAGGACCTCCCTGCTTCACAACAGATGACCCAGTGGAAGTGCCAAGTTTAGGGGTTGGAGCAGATGACCTCCAGAGGTCCCTTCCAACCTCCACCGATTCATGTGCACACTGGCAGTCCCAGCCCTTTCTAAAGGCACACCATGGCATCCTGTGCTGCTGATAGCTCTCCTTCCAGTCACTGTTTCCATGACATCAAAGCATCATCTCAGGCTGAATAAAGTCCAGCATCTCTTCTATCAATTCGCATTCTCATCTCTAAAGAGAATGTTTGAACAGTGGAAGCACTCTTATTTTTGCCTAGAAGGGATTAAACTCAAAGAGATTGTTCAATGGTTTAATAAAAGAGTAGGATTTCCCTGTGCTTGAGGGAAGCAATTGTTGCCAACGGCCATCATGCTTGATAATGTTTGTTTGGCTCTGTTTCTATTATGTCAAGTCAGCATTTGGATTTTACTGTTGATTTTTCAATCCTACTTAGCTTTTTTTTTAGTTCGTGCTTTCACACATTAAACGATTACATAATGATATTTATTTTTCTTGAATATAATGATTATTAGCGAGTGTCAGTAGTGGAAAGTAAAGTCTTCCATCTATCTCCAGAAGGGAGCTACTACAGATCAAATTTCTTCTAAGCTCTCTCACACAGATGTGTCCTAAAGGTGACCTGAGTGAGCAGAGAGAAAGCAGCTCATTTTCCATGCTCATTCAAATCCCTGCCCTTTCCACTGATGCTGCCAGTAGGCTCCCAATTACAGTAGCACCAGTTGTTCTGGTGGTTTGTGCAATGTGGACACTTGACTCACTTGTGGATGTAGAGTGCAGGACACCCAGAAGCTATCAAACAGTAATGATTTTTGCTAAGTCTGAAACTGAGATGGATTCCTACCAGCAGGTAGGAAGTGAAGTGAAAGGCTCCTTTCTCTCCTCTGTTGCCAGTCAAATGCAGTGCCCCGTATCCCTGATTGTCATTGCTTTCTTCTCTAGAATAAATTTCAGGGTAATTAAAAGAAACCAATGATGAGGAAATTCAAGCATAATGCAAGACAGTACATTGCAATCTTGCATTGCAAGCAAGTGGCTGAACACTAAGTGTGCACAGGTAAGGCTAGGCTGGTAATAGCACTGGGTTTAGAGATGTTTTGAGGACTGCAAACTGATGTAGAAACAGTTACGGCTCCTTGACAGAAGGTACACCTGCAAAATTCACTCACACAGAGGTATGCACGTGATTTGGGGATATAAAGCTGAACAGTTCAATGCCCAGTTTGCCCAAGCTCACATTAACAATTTACTGCAATATTAAGGTTTTTCCCCTCTCCTTCTTCCTTAATATAATTTTGTTTGTTAATATTAACAACAAGTGAAGAAATTGGTTAGAAAAAACTAATGGTCACCATGACAGCTTTTCTATGAGACATACATTAAGCAATTAGGCTAATGTATGGAACTGGGAGCCTCACTCCAAAACACAGGCCACATACGATGCTTGAATAGGAGTTTGGTCTTGCTGCTCGGAGTATTTTTCATGCAGTCTGAAAATAAACACGGCAAGAGGAGATCACTGCTATTTGATAGTGCCATTTGTGCTACAGAGAACAAGACAGGAAGGGCTCAAAGACAATAACAGCTGTAAGAGGGATTTGGGATGGAGTGCAGACTAATGACTCTGGACACTATAAGCAAAGAACTGATCTTCTAATTGATTTGTCTGTGTTCAGTGAGGCAAGACAAAGTATATGCTTGATCACTGCATATACACAAAGTACCTACATTACATTTAAATATACTATTTCACATAGAAATAAAATAGAAAATAAACACTTTTTGCTTAGAAATAGGAAGTAAAATAAAAGGAAAAGGAAATACCTATCTCTACTACCACTTCCTTCATCAGCAGAAGCAACTCATGACACTGGTAGATCTGATGCTGGTAGATCACTTCAGTCAAAAAAGGTGACAATATTACAATAATAGAGGTGCTATCACAGTCGTAACTCCACACACTCCCAATCCTCCCAGTTAGCTTAAGTATACCTTTGTTATGGCAGCAAAGATTTATCTGTCTCATAACTGCTTCCCAGGCTGCTGTGAAGAACATACTCAGTAAGGAATCTGGGGTTTTCAGATTCCTGAGTTAGTAATGTTTGATCCCAGGCTAGAAGCGATGGCCCAGGTGTCCCAGCACACAGTAAAGCCACTGCTCAGTTATATCCTAACATGGACACATTCTACTAATGCAAAAAGTTCAGAATACAGAGTTCTATTTTGTCTGTCTCGCACACCCTTGGTTTATTTTTAACCCCAAGCCAAATGTGGACTCAATGTGGAGTACTCCACTCAACTGATCATGCACACAAGCCAAACTCAAGGGCTGTCAGAGCATTTTGTGTTCACATATCTCAGCTTCCAAGTCATCGGCTCCTCTGAGAAACAGAGCCTTTCCTTTTTCTCATTCACTAAGCACACATACATAGAAACTCTAAAGAAGTGTTACATGATGTTTTTAAAATAAACATTAATGCTTTTTCATATGTATTTTGGCTGAAAGTTATTTTCTGTCTTCCTCCCCCTCCCCTCTGATTTCTGCAGGGAACTGATACCACCCATGTAATGTTGTTCACCTTACAGCCTAGCCAGCGTGGTTTCCAACAATATTTGACAGACATTAGGGAAACCACATATCTTAATCTGAGTGGTTGTTGGACCACAGGGAGTCATGATTCAAGCCATGTTTTCCTGCAAATGCAGGTTTAAATTCAGTATTGGGAAAGGTATTATTTTGCTACAGCAGCCATATGATGGGGTTTCCACCACATCTCACGTTTTCTGATCCACAGTGACTTCCCCCTGTTCACAGTTAGTAAAAATGCATCCTCCATCTGAGAATGTAACACTCTAATACACATCCAACACTGACCAGAAGGAATGGCTTACAGCTTCTCCTTATGTTTCAAAGTCTGTTTTCAAAATAGTAAAACCACTGAAAAGGAAGAACGGAAAGATGTAGTAATGTACAACCCTTCTACTTCATTACCTTCTCACTGAGTGCTTCTGGAGCAGGCTAACACAATGAGGAAAGGGAAAGAGAAAAAGCTTTAACCCCAAACCTTTAAAAGCAATTGAAAACCCACACCCATTTAGACTTCCTCCTGCACTACTGACTTGCAATCAAGTCAACTTGTTGCTGAGACTTAATTGTTAATAACATACTAATGACCTGCAGAAAAAACAGATCTGGCATTAATTGTGTTACTTTTAATGTGAATGTAAGTGCCTAAGTAGCAGAGTCACATCTTACTTCAGAAATTTAAGTGGGAAACTGTCCATTATGACTAATGTTGACTTAGACCAGAGCATTTATTTATTTAAGAATTTTATGGCTCACAGTTAACTACATGATTAGTGAAGACCAAATGTAACACACTAATCAGGGAATGAAAGACTTCTGAAGGAAATTAACTCCGCTCACAAGGAAATGTGCTTTTTATTAGAGATGATTTGTTCTTAGAATGCAAAGTGGTACTAAAACAAATAAATGTATATAACTGCAAAAGAAAGGTGGAAAATGTACTTGAGACAGAGGCAATAAATAATTAGAAATCTGTGACTTATTATGTAAGCATCCCACAGAGGAGGTATTTCAAGGATTTAGCAGTCAAAAATGAAATTACTATTACTCACTTTCAGGGATAGGCACATGGTAGGAGTTAGTGACGAACTCTGCAGAATCTTTGTTTCTACTCACTTGAATGCAGGTAAAACACTGTTCTGTGTATTATTTAAATGTGCTGCCATGGTTTAGTTCTGGAATAGAAATTTGCTTTGTAGGAAATGAGAGCTGATCTAGTTTCCCCAGATCACAAAAAGCATTTAATTGTACCGTTGATTCACTTGTACCAAACAGCATGTCTCTGATGTTTAGCAACAGATTTAGGCAGTAATGCTACAAAGCAGGTCCATGTTGCCATCCACATGGGAACCATGGAAAACAGTGAGGACTTGCACTGGCACCAGAGTCAATGCAGACATGCCTCCAGTCACATTCCCATGGGAGGAATTTGGGCCCAATTTTTTTTTGCTTTGCAATCCACAGAAGGTACTTCCTTCCCCAGAGGGTGACACTTTCTTGCATGGCAGTGGCTTAGATGGACTTCAGTAATTATGGCGCATTCCTTCCTCTGGGTTCAACACACTGTAGAGGCTGCTTTCTTTCAAGCTACTTAGAAGCCCAAGCTTGTGCCACAGCAGTACAATCTCCATGGACTTTGACAGCTCTTCCAGACAGCCAAACACCCTGGAAGATGCAACTAGGCCACAGTTCCCCCTTATTTACTCCAGCATGGCATGTAACACCTGGAATGGGAAGTCCCTCCCTTCCAATCCGTAGCTGTACTAAGGACCATTAGTGTTATCATCTACCTAGTTCTGCCTCACGGCTTCGGTATCCTTTTATGTCTGCATGTTTTTATTCAGTATATTGAGATCCTGGAAACAGCCTGTCTTCATCTTCCTCCCAGCGTACGTGTTCAATAACCCAATACCTCTGCTCCTGAGGCTGTCAAACGGTTGATCATGCTTAAAAGAGGCCATGGCTTTCTCTGACTTCATACAGTACTAAATTTAGTATTAACACTCAATAGTTCCGGAGCAAGTGCAGTTTAGGGAACCACTGTTGCCTCTGTTGTTTATCATAACGGTCTGATGATTGTAGATACTCTTATTTTGCTCTAAGGAATATCTGGGCATCACTCACTTCTTCTTTCTCTGTGTGTTCTCACAACTCTGAAGTTGAATGATATCTTCCAAGTCCTGTCAGTGTGCATAGAAACTGGATGTTTATTTTGATAGAACGTCTATATTTAATGCCAGCAAGATGACCATACTTGCTCATCGGACCTTCTGCACTAAAGTAGTCTCTATTATTTTCTTTGGCAACCTCCACAAGCATGCCTGTTCCAGAAAGGATTGTCTAGGTGTTTTCCTGGGCTGATCTCTCAGTCTTCTCCATCAGTTTAATTTTTAGAGTTCAAATTAGTGGGATCCTTTTTAATTGCTAAATTTGGTAAAGGCTGAATAATTTCTTTAAAAAGAGTGTAATGCCCACCTGATCCTTTTAGGAATCAGCATGTACCTCTTGATAAATTTCTCATATTATTTTATTGGGTCTGAAGTTATATACAAGAAAGCGGGATTCCAACTAAGTAGTTCCCTTGGGCTGGCTGGCTCCATTAATTCCAGAGCAGCTCAGTTCAGAAGACAGTAATCTTTCATTGGCCCATTCAGTGGCTGGAGGAACTGCAGTAGTCAGATCCTTCTTTGATGCTATGCACCAAGGGGACAGCTCTTAACCCAGCAAATTCAGCACCCTCGTTAACATGAGAGCAACCGCATTTCCCACTGTTTACCCAGAAGTCATGGCAAAGGGAACTGCTGTTGGGAAGAACAAGACAGTACATTTGGAAGAATCTTTAAAGGCAAATGGCAGCTCATTTTCTTTATCTCTTCTATCAGACCTTATTAAAAGAGACCAGTTGCACTTTCTGAGAACCACTGTGCTATCTCTGGGATTTGAAAACAGAAGGAAAGCAGGTTAAAAAATGAGACTTGGCAATGTAATTGCAGGCCTAAACTGTTTGCTCCCTCTCCAGAGTAAATACAATCCTTTCTTTAGGAACTCTTCCAAGGGAGTTTTATGTGATCTCATGTACCAACAAATTAATTTTCCCTTCTCTTTTCATTTTCTTTCAAAAATTCTCTATTTAATTTTTTTCCACACAGAATCCGCAAGCTCATTCTTTTCCACAAGCTTCCCTCAGGACTTCCTCAGAGCCTGCAGAAATGTGGCTGCAGAACGACATCTTAATGCAGTAAATACCTATTCCCTATGTGTTCCCTTTAATACATGTGCCAAGTCAACTGACCACCACACATTCCTCTTCCTGTCAGCACTGCAGAGTCAACTTTGCTCCCAGTCACCGAGTATGGTTTTGTTTTGCCTTATGCATCAGCCATGGAACTATTTGCTTGCTTTTGGATCACCAAAAGCTTTACCAGAGGGGCTGGGAAGATTGATGGGTTTGGATGGAAACTGCAGAATTTGGCAATTTCAGCCAGGCAAATATTGGCAGCTAACTTTGGGGTCTTTGGGGGTATCTTTGACTACAGTTGCTGGGATTTGGCCCAAGGTTTTTACATTTCTATAATGAAATACATCATAATCATCATCACTAGCACTATTATTACATTATTATTTCTCCGCTGTTGGGTAAAGAAAAAGATTTCCAACATTTTTTCTTCGAGAACTCCACCGCTTCTTTTTTTTTTTTTTTTTTTGTAGGCAGCATCAAACTAAAAAATTGGAATAATGGTAGAGGATTAACTGATAAATTCCATGTTGGCAGATAATAATTTCTTCTAATACTTTAAACATGGTTGTGCAAAAGTATGTGCTAAATCTCAGTGTGTGTGCAGGGTGAGCTGGGGAACAGCAGTGGCAGCTTTTGCCCATGTGACTGCTGAGGATGAAAAGGTGTCTGTCCTCATTAGTGCCAAGCCAAGCTTCCCTCTTCTTCCTTTTCTTCAGCTAAGCTGAACTGCTCAACAATTCTGAATTTGGTCAGCTGTCCTAGTAGGGAGAGGAATGAGAAAATCAGTGCTAGGTCCTGTGGCTTTCTGAGTGTCAGGGAGGAGCAGTGCATTTCACATCTAATGAGGTAAGCTTGTTTCTTCTATGCAGACACTTCATCACTCACATCAGGAAACACATCAAGAGCTCTCCCTAGCCTAATGCTCCCTGATGCCTCTGACTGTATTTCAACCAGCCCTGCTATGGCTTCTCCTCTAGTCTGTGAAATCACTTGACAGATAACCTTAGTCAACCTGGTGTTCAATGTAATGACCAGCAGCAGTGGATGTGTGAGCTTCTGGAGCTGGGGAGAGGCCACAGATCTATGCTGCGGCTGAGGATGGATCACATCTTGCAAGCCTGCACTCTGAGGTGCCTATACATGTGGCCATGTGACACACTCTGTACATCCTCTCTGTACAGACACCCTCAGATTGAGTATTCACATACTGCAAGAGAAGAAACTTTAGGGATCCTCATCTGCTCTCAGAGAGGGCAAAGGAAGAGAGGGGAATCCTCAGCCCAGGGAATCTCTCCGGAGGGTTTGCAGGGAGATGTGCCAATCACCAATCATCAGCTCTTGCAGATACTTTCAAATAGAAAAAGAAAGGAATTCTTTTTGCAGGTAAGAAAGTTTGCTGGGTCTTTTATGGAACATAAAAAAAGCCTACTAATAACTATACAGAATGGTATAAAATTAGTAAGTTTGCCCAAGGCCACAGACACAAAGGGAGCCGAGGCAGTTTTTCTATAAAGGTATTTGGAAAGGAAGATTTCAAATCATCACTAGTTTTCGCTATCAAAAGCATCAGATTTAGCCTCACCATAAACTCATGACAGTTGCTCTCATCTTACTTTTTCTCCTTATTGTAAACCTCGTGAATAACAATTTTAAAAATAATTTCTAAAGGGAAAATATATCACTATAGGGGTATGAACCTGAGTAAAGCACCACTATCTTCCAAATACAACCAGGGCTAATAGTATTAAAGAAAAAAAAAAAGTCTAAGCACATTTAACAGTATTGTTCATTTTTAGAACCTATTACTTTTAAAATCAATAGAAAATGAGCTGAGCTACACACTTTCACAGATCACCTTTTTTTTCCCTAAGAGATACAAAATCTACTCACTACTGGTTCAGGAATGGCAGGAACTGCTTGGTAAAAGGCCACATGCCAAAGGAAGTCTAAGTACATTTGCAACCTTTCAGTGATGGTAAATCAGAGAAAGGTCAACATTCCTGTGATAAACGAGCCTGATTTAAAACTGTACCTCCAGATGCTTAGCCTGGAAAATGAAAGCTAAACTACAGTTGATGGCGTTTGTCACAAGTCAAATCTGTTATGTATACTATCAACAACAACGCTGTAGCACTGTGGGCATCAGGATGTGCAGCTGTTGGATGACAGCTCTTTTCTGTGCCCTGTTTGAGCACTTTGATGATCAGTTTGTGCAACACGTGCTAACAAATGCACTGCTTGACAGATACAGGGGATCACCATCACCAATGAATCTCTGACATTCACTTCCTTTGCTTCATAGCCTTCCCATGTTAAATACAGATTGTCTTTGACACAATGTTTTAAAACAAAATTATTGATGGTATGAAAATAAAGATCCTTTTGAGTCAACTTGCTTGCATGGATAATTCTGTGTGGGACAATTGGACACAATCACTTAGCAGCAATACAATGGCCTCCAAGCGTTGAGGGCTGAACCTGCTGTGATATGAGGTGAAAGAAAAAGAGATACAGAGACAAGAATGGCAAAAGGCTAAGCTTCTGTGTGATGAAGATCTTAAAATTGGAGACTAAAGTTGTGTGAATGCTTAGGTTGTCTGTAGACTACCCAGACATTATCCTTGCTCTTGGGTCTATGCTTACCTGTCCTAGGTCTTTCCCACCCCTCCCACCCCTCTCCATTACATGAGGGCTTTGTTGTGTCAGGTTCCTCTATCAATCTGAGGAACTCAGTAGGAGGCAACTGGCTTTGGCACCTATTATGTTTATCGTCTTGCCATTGTTTTGCTAGGACAATCTAAAATGCAATTAAAGTCAAAACTTTCCCAATGTTTTTAAAGAAAACAAAGTACTTTCCTCAAAAACATTGCCAAGATTTTATAAGCAAACGTATCCTTTTCCAAAATCAATCATTTTCCAATGCAAAGGCAGGTTAAGCTATCTATTGCAATAAACTGTGCTACTACTTCAAGTGCTTGGGGTAGGAGAAGCCATATATCAAGAGTAGTAGTGCATTAAAAGAAACTTCAGACAGGTTTATTTGTTTTTCTACAAACATAAACATGTTTAGTAGTCTGCACTCTGATGAAGCCACTATTTACACTGCAATTTTGTAAGAGCGGCTTAACAGCCTGAAGAGACAGCATAAAAAAGGCTTCACCCTCTCTGTATCTAGCAAGGAATATTCCCTCTATCCTGCATTACATTTGATTTTTAGACATATTTCTAAAAAGAGGAAACTGTCTCCTTGATAAGGTGTTTGTCTCCATCACCTTTTAGTAGGAGCTGCTAGTGAGGCTTTTTGAAGGAACAAGGAACTAGTCTGGGTGAAAATGTGTTTGGTGTTATTTGATGGTGCTGAAAGAGCAAGTACAACAACACAGTTTCAGTTTTCAAACGAAAACTCAAATGCAGCACTTTGTTTCACCTCCTGTGGACCTGACTGTGCATTCCCAGCTTACTTCAAGCTCTTGCTGAAGTCAGTGGCCACTGAATACACACAAGCATTGCTATTCTCTGTCTCTGCTTCAAAGCCTTGCTTAAAAACTCTGCCCAGAAAGACCAGCCTCCACGGAGTCAAGAAATGGCAGGTATCCCTCTAAAAACACTAACAGAAAAGTTTTGCAAATATGCACCAAAATCCAGCAAAACCCCACAACATGCTCCTCCATTCCTCTGGCTCTTAATATTTGAGCTTAGATTTTTGTTTTCATCTCACCTGTCCCAACTAAGGCGTCATCTCCAAGTTCTCAAAATTAGCAGCAGTTCAGAACATGTCTACTGTAAGAAAATCACAACCCTTTGCTTCAATAGGTTAGGCTCTTACTAGAAAAAAATAAACAAAACATGGCACTTTTAAATGACCCAGAAGTGTAGATGTAAGCACAGGAAAATGAAACTCTACTTAACATTTGGGATAGGGTTGTCATTTTATTTCAGTTCTGTATAGCACTTGGTGTGAAGGATATCTGACCTTAATCAATGTGATTACATGATTGAGTGCTGTAATATGGCATTATCTCAATGTGCACCACTACAATAGTGGAGAACATATACAGTCTTTTTCTGGTTCTCTTCAAAAACAATTCCTATTGAATTACAGCTTTCAGTGCTATTTATCAACAGATCATTGTTTGTAGAAGAATGCTACCTTCCTGCTCAAACTATTCCAAGGCTGACTCATATCCTGGTAATTCATTAATGCATAACGTGATTCTAGTCCAGTAAAATTATTTCTGCACTATACACATCATAAATCCTACAGCATCAACTGAAAATATATCTCAAATTCTCTTTCTAAACACTAATGGAACGTTTTGCTTGGCTTCCCACACACATCATCAAGAGGAGGGGGCCAGAGCAAGCTGTAAAAAGCAATCTGATAGCAGTATACACTTTGTAGAGTTTAACATAGGAATATAAGAGCTACCATACTGAATGAGACCTGGGGTCAAACTAATCTAGTATCTTAATTCCAGCGGTAGCCTGTGTCATCATGGCAGCTTCATGGGAAAATAGAAGTGGAATAATCTGTCTCATCTGCCCTCCCCACATTAGGTCTCATCCCATTAGAAACTGATTTAAAGCCTAAATTGTGAGGTTTAATATTCCTCCCTAGGAGCAGCATACAAAGAAAATCCACTTTTAACTTACAATAATACCGTGCTGCAGAGAGGAGAACTGGACAGGGGTGTTTTCATGTTTCACCAGACTTAATTGCTACAACCAACATGGGAGATACTATCACTTGGCAAACAAACTTGTACTGGCTAGAGCTGTTTCTGCTTCATGCCTGGGGCATTTATTGTTTCTGGGTATGATCTTGCAACCTTTTTTTTTTCTCACAGAGGCAGACTGTACCACTATTCACAATCTCACTGACACTGAGTAAGCACCATGTGTAACAGAAAGGATTTGAGAAGTATTCCATTTATTGACAGTGTAACATGTTGCTTTCCAGCAAAGTATTTTAATCTGATGCTAGAAGCAATATGGTGCTTGTCATAAACAAGATATTTTTGTAAGGCTCAGTGACACAGAATGCCTTAGAGAAAATTTGCATAGGGAATGAACATCATCAGTGACAGACCATCTTGATTTTTTTTCTGTGAGCTAGTCTGATTTCCACAAGCACTCCCAGTATCTCCTCCAGTGCACCACTGATTTTTAACTGGTTCTTGCGCTACACTGGCAGCTGAACCATCACTATTGTTTACATACCAAGTGTCCACACAATTAAACATACTGGGCCAAACCCTGCTGGACTGACTGCAAATCAGCCTATATCAGTCAAGTCAATGTATTTTAGGTCTTAGAACACACCCTTCTGATGTGGATGAGTGTGTGAGCACATCAAGGCAAAATCTATCCTTCATGTGTATCACACAAATGAATTGATAGGGGAATGGTTTGAGTCCCTACATCTCTCTCCCTCCCTCTCATTAATCACCCCTGCACAGACCCTGAGTCACCCTGCTCAAGCAGTGTAAGATAGGAAGGACCAACAGGTTACCTTAATGTGAGAGTACTGTAACTCTGCCAAGTGCAGTAGCCTTCTCCCTGATATAAGTGAGAGCAAAATTGAGCCCTGGCTATTTTCTCTGACTGCTGAAGACCTTGAACTTAAAGCAAATGCACATGCAAACTCAGGGAAAGGACAGCGTGGGGACTTGTAAGCCTGCTTGCTCCCCTCTCCAGACAGCAAACACACTCTCTGGGATTCCTGCTGTTGCCTCCCTTACACGGACACAGGCAGCAGCACCCTAATGGCTTGCTCCACCTGCTGCAGCTCAATCCTGACCATGAGAGTAACAACCTCAGTGAGAGGTTTGTGTGGGTTCAAGAAAACACACAACAAGCAATGAAATGCCTGCTGGTGTCCTTGTCATACTGTTTCACCTGTCTGTGAAGCTGAATGTTCTTGCCACTTCAGAAGGAAGGGGAAGGCTAAATAATGTTGCTTTTATTGAACATTTGCTTATGTATTTAATGGGGGGAGAAAAGGAAAGAGAGAGGGTAGACCAACAACAAAACTTGCCAAAATTTGTCACTGGAAAGTTGGCCAAACCATAATGTTGATGCATTGAATCTGAGGGGTCTGGGCCTGAGGGCTCTGGGCCTTACCCTTTGTCTTTCAAACTGACTTAGATGAAACATCAGTTCTAGCACTGACAGGGATTATCTGAGGGGTTTAATCAGTCTCTTTACTGTTGTATGTTGCAGCTGTACCCATTTAACATTTCCACAGCTCACTGCCTCCAGGATTGCAGTGAGGTATACTCAGCTATAACTGAGAGAAAGAATTGTTGGGAGAGTAACAGTAAGGTTAAAAGATAGCTTGGCTTGGCTGGGAGACTCATGATGTAAAATTCCCCTTTCCTGCTATTTCAAGGAACTTCCTTAGGATTTTAAGGCTGGGACATGGGATGTGGGATTCTCCCTGCCCTCTGCTTTCATGATGTAATGAGAAATAGAGAGGGACAGATGCTCCAGCCCTGACCTCTACCCATGTATTTGGTTAGGTAATCTAGGATGGGTGACTGTGTCTGATACAAATCAATACAAGGGGTGCATCAACCTGAGACCTTCATCAGGTTATGTGACTGGGACAAGGCCAGTTGCTTTACTGGGTTACATGATCGAATGTGGGTGGCAGGTCACTGTCATGTAACCAAAGGGTGCAAACCTCTCTGTCCCCTTTTTTATTTTTGAATTTGGTTACTCTATGTCAAAGATAATCTGGTGATTCAATGCTGCCAGTGTGGATGCACTGATTTATTGGGATTAAACTGGTCCTGTACAGTCATGTTTCTTATCAATGGTTCCATACAGAAGAGTATAGTGAGATCTTTGTAGTTAATCTTTGTGGGCTTCTTTAGGCCAAAAATAATTTCCACAAACACTTTCTATCTGTCTTTCCCTATATGATTAATCCCTCATTTCATCCCCATTTTCAAAATGGAGATTCCATGCTGGGAGATTAAAATCTTGCCCTTGGAAAGCTAATAGGCATATTTTTTTGTACAAATAAGTAACAAGGTGGATGTTATGAGCAGGGATTACACATCCAGTTCATGTGGCAATGTTTCAAGACCGGGCCTGTAGGATCCCTAGCTCACAGTTACTGTGTTTTTCAAGGTGCTATTTTGTTTTCTCTCATTCTGGAATGAAAGAAGGCTTCTCTTGACAATTACATATTGGGAGCCCTATGTAAAGCACCCCTCTACCAACAGATTGATCACAGGGTCAGCTAGGTCTAATCACATCAAATTCTCTGCAATTAAGACCTATTTGGCAGTAAAGAAAGGTCAGCCTCTCATTTAACAGTATTATTTTAAGATTGCATGGATTACAATTCCGTGGTGCAGTGGGTTAACAAAGAAGGCCTGATGCTGGATTCAAATCATAAGTAAAAACCAGTTGTGGATGGCATGAGTTGGGAGATATATCCTGTAACACATCAGAAAGCTATCACAAAACTTGCTACACTCATTGAGTCTGTTCAGAAACAACCTGAGAAACAAACAAAAAAAAAAGAGCTGGACAAGGTTTGAGGTGGTTTGCAGGTGAGCAGTGCAAGATGCTGACAAAGTTACTAATAAAACTGCCTCAATATCTGCTCACGGTATCCTTGACTCTAGCCATTACTTCCAGCTCCACTCCATGAGCATGAAGTTTTTGAGGAACACTTGTTGGCAATTGACTCTCAGGAGAGAGAAAGGTGGGATACAATGGGGCATAGAAGAAACACCTTTGTTTTGAAAGAGAGAAAGAAAAGTCCAAATACACAAACATGACAGCGCTCATGTCTTTCTCTTGTAATGAGGGGAAAAATCAGCTACACTTAGACTTCTGTTGAATAGCTTTTTAGTGTTAAAAACACCCAATCCTCTAGTGAAATGTGTCCACAGAAAATCACTAGAGGGAAAATTCAATATATCATGAAGCTAGAGGGGCAAGTTCTGTTTGAGATTTCCTGTTGTATAAACCTGCATCACTGAATTTCCTTTGGACAAACACCAGCACTACCCACAGCAGACTATGAGGCCCTGTATTCCAGTGCCTAGTTACAAAAGAGTCAATCACATTTGTTTTAAATCTGGTAGGAAAGTAGTAAGGAATAACCAGTAATCAAAGAGGCAATACATTGAAGCAAATAAAAAATGCAGTCACCTGATGTGTGTGGCCTTTAAAGAAGCCCCAAAAATGCCAGGTGGCCCATGCAAGGTATTCCACATGCCCCAGAGATACTTCCACCTGGTGGACAATCATCTCCTTTTACAGTGGCTGTATCAGTTCAGATGGTTGGTAAAAAGGCTATTTGGGCAGACTTAATTATGACTGAACATCATGTCTGTGAGATCTATCAGATCAGTGGATCAGAATGATGCGAATGACCTGAACAGCCCCCTGCAAAGGTTTAAGGTCCTCAGCGCTGGAGGATTTGGCTCTATTTTCGACAGAGGTAGAGAGTGCCAGAGAGTGCGGGTGTAGATTTAGCAGGCTGAAGTATTGCATGTTGATCACTGGGTGTTCCCACTAAAAGCACTTTTTTTCTGAATATAACTCATCTTTCCAACTCTACCACAACCTGGAGAGAGTAACGACAAATGTGTGTGTTGTCTCTTCTTGTCTTGCTTTCCAAAAGGCAATTCCTACAGCAGGAAGAGAAAATTATTTATGATAGAATTTCACACATTTTTCTGGGTGCTTAATAAAGCTTAAACTTGAGTGGAGCAGAGAGACTGCTTACTGTTGAATTTTTTTCAAGATCAGTGCACAACAAACAGAAACTGAATAAGCAATTAAGTTAACTGGTTTTAAAACCCATATTGGCTGAGGATTAAGGTAATTATGTCTGCACTTACACACATTCATTGCAGCTTTAAACAGTCTTGCTTGCTGTTTTGTTGTTGATGTGGTTCTAAAAATGATCTGAGTTGTCCTACTGTTAATTAACCATGAAGGTTACAAACACAATTTCTCCTTGCTATAAATATAGCTCTTATTTGTATTACATGGTCTAAGGAGGTGCAGCCCTCTTTTGCTAGGTTTATACAAACAGATCCAACCACTTACTTCTCTATCAAAGAATTTACAATACCTTAGGCTTAAGAGAGCTATCTGCTAAAATAGCTTTGGTATTGTCATGCAGTGATTTCACCATCAAATGAGAGAAAAAAAACCCCACCCTATTTTAAGTCTGAGTGAAAGAAAAGAGAGACCATCAGTATCCACAATATCACTGGCAGGGCAATGTGGATTCTTCACCTTCTGGGTTACAAATAAGTTTCCTTTCAAACTGCTGGAATGCAAGGGAGGGGAAAGGAAGGGAAACCCCCACATTCTCCTTGTCTAACAAGGAGCCACAGTGCGAGAACCACTCCCTGGCAGATGTAATCTTTGATTGACAATGGTTTTCTTTGGAGTGAGAGCTAAAAATGGTTTAGCTGTAAACAGCCAAATGTAGAGCATCTTAATGCCTTTTATGAGTGCGAGGACTGCTTATACCAGCACTCGACATGGAGGGTGGCTAGCCAGTGGCACCAAGTGAGCAGCAAGCTTCAGTGTTCCTGAAAACCAATATGTTTTCCTATCAGGGTATGAGCACAAACACAGGTGAAAAATATTTTCTTGTAATGGGTAGAATCCCAGAGAGCAGATTCACAAAAACTGGAGGTTTATTCTTCAGGCAGCCCAGGCATTGATATGTGGGATCTTAGGCAAACTGCTATATTTGGCTTCACCCTTCCTGCGTGAAAAACTGAGAGGGAAATACTTTCATCTGCACAGAGTGGACAAATGTGTGTAAGGCACAAGGTATGATGGGGTTGGAGCTCTTCAAACAACCAGAACAAAGTCTGAGACTGATGCAGTTTCCCTGCAATCTTAATGTTAGCTCTGAGGTCTACAAAGAAAGGACATCAAGGAAATGAGGTGAAGTGGGACAACCTCAGAATTTTACAAGGAGCATGAAGGAATATTTTTATTGAAACATGTAAAATTCTTGTGCTGAAGTTAATGATCATATGAAGAAAGTTACGTAGCAACAGCTTAATTCTATTTTTCAACAATTTGAAAAATGTTGCTAACGTGAACTGTATCTCTGTAGTTTTGTTCTTCTTCACTGATTCTTCCTTGGAATCAGACACAGTCACAGAATTATCCACGGGTTTTTCAGGTCGTAAAGGGGCAAGCTTACTAGCTGTTTCCATGGGCATTTTGTCTAAGGTTAGCAGAATCTGTTCCTTGATGTTAATGATGAACTCATTTAGAGATGAACTCCCTATACACTAGGGAGGCCACCTGAACTAAATAGGACTCAGCCCCAAACAATGTAGACTTCTAAGGTCCAAAATAAGTATTTGGTAAACATGCTGATTTGTAACTGAAAGAAATCTCTGTTTTATAAATGAAAACCAGAGGAGACATGCAATGTTGACAGAAGGACTGTAAGTCATAGAAACTCTATTATGAATCAAAACAACAGATGTAACATGAACAACAGCATCTTTTATAAACACAAATTAGACTTTTCTATTTCACGCATTGGAAAAGCTAATATGCCTAAAATAAATTTCCCTGAATCTCCCAGTAATGGTCTATAGTCAGTGTTGACTGGCTGTTACCAAAAAAACCTGTGGATGATTTATATTCCAGCAGAGTCACTAACCCCAAACCACACTTTTCTGTCAGACCTGACATTAATAACTATAACCACTTCCACTGACTATATTCTTTTTGCAGTGGAAGAAGCAAAGTACAGATGATTCATACATCAGTGATTTCTTGATCTATATTGACTTACCTTCTTTCACTATTAGCAGGCCTACTGACTGCATGAGTCACCAGTTACCACTTTAAATACCAAACAGGAATTAAATTATCATGGTGCTCCCTCCACATAGCAGGCATCATATCATGTTTGTTGTAACCAGTTTCTGGGGCCCAAATACATCAGACTTCAAACAGGAAATAACTTTGTCCTCCCCATTTCACAGTATGAAGAACCAGAGTTTCTGGTACTGGAGGAACTTCTCCAGCCCCAACATTCTCTGGGCTTGCACTAATCTATCTGTTAGAGCAACAGATAAGCTACAACTGACAAATCAGACAAAGTGCCATGTAGAGGCAGACAGAGTGCCTGACTTTGTTCACTGGCAATGGAAAAAGTAGGATGGCGAGATCATGCTTATATTTCCATGTCTGATCACATGACTGAGAGGAGAAGATCAGCTACTGGTCCTTTCTTTCCTCTCATGGCATGTACTGTTACAAACAATTCACTCATTCAGTAGCTCAGGAACATAAAGAAACAGATCAGTTAAACAACAGTTAAAGAGCTGCTTATTGTTTCCCATAATCACAATTGATGTCTGATTATCTACAGGTAGTTTTCAAAGCCTATTACTAAGACCTTGCATAATAAAAAAGTAAATTTTGCATCACCTCTTGCCTAATGAGAATGTAGGGCTTGATTTTCTCGAGTTTTTCACTGTTGTAATTACAATTACTTCAGTGGTGAGACAACTGACTGATACCACAGAGCATGTCACAACACAGGAAATTCATGAACCAGAAAGTATTCCTATCTCTCTCTAAATACATCATGAAGGGAATGTTTCTTTTTAACATTTTGTTCCTATTTTTAGCAGGTACATCAAAACTTGACAACTTACCCTTGTCTGACATTATCCTAGGATCAACGTTATTTCTACATAGTCATGTGGCACTAACTGTGCCCCTCTCAGCTCTGTCCCAGCTTGAAAACAACCTTGCAATGACTCCTTTGTGTCTAATCACACAGTCAGGGTAGAGTAGGCTTCTCAGATGATAGAAGCACCAATGAGATGCAATGGGAAATTTTTTGAATGACAGATAGATCTTCAGACCTTTTCTCTTTCGTTGATGAACAAAGAATTTCTAAAATACTAATGCTGTTTTTGATGTAGTATTTTTATGATCCAAACCCCATACAAATAGCTATGTATTAATAAAAAGGCAATTCCTGCACAAAGTTTTAATTGAATACATCCTCCTTCCCCTTCTCTCTTTCCTGATGCAAGCTCATCTTTCAAGCCTTCTCTGGGAGGCTTTTAAAGAGTAAAGTTATAGAGCTCAAATGCTTAAAGTGTCACTTCTCCAAAGCTACCTGATTAGTACTTCAGTTGGAAATGGTTATGCACTTAATTAGTCATAGAATATATAACATCATATGAATTAGATAACAAATCATGACACGCACAGCAAGCGATATAAGACACAATTTGAATTCTCTCAAAACATCTCCATTATGTCTCCAAAAAGAGATTCTGTCAGGCAAAGGTGAGCACACAGGTTAGACTCTTCTTTCAGTTTAAATATTGCAAATTCTTTGTTCCAGTAACTTGCCCTAAATGACTCTGGTGTAAATAAGATAAGCCTCTGTTCCATTAAATCATATCAAATTAGAGAATTTGAACATAAGGCTCTTTGCCTGAGGCTACTGCAATATACCACATGGAATTTTACACTTCATCAGGACACTGGCATTCCTACTACTAAAAACACTGAAACAAGACATTTCCAAAAATCTTCCACCCCAGCTCAGGAAATGAAAATCTAGTAGGTCTCTTCTAACTTTACTTCCTATGACAGTACGATTAAAACCTGTAGTACAAATTACCTAATTAACAACAACAACAAAAATCCACTGAAAATAATACTATCATTATACAAAGAGTAAAATAAATGACGTATTACCTTGGCAGGTCCGTTCATCTGTGAGCAGTTTATAGCCTTTCTGGCAGCTGCACTCAAAGCTGCCCACTGTGTTTCGGCAGAAATGATCACAGCCACCATTGTTTACCAAGCACTCATCAATGTCTGCAAAGAATGAACAGGCAAAAATTTAGTTCATGACAGCAGTTCAGTGGTTCAGGGCAGGAGCATAGGAGGTTACTCAGATCCCCAAGGAGGCTGCTGTCCCTGTTAGGTATCAGGTTAGACAGATATAGACCTTCCCAAACCTTTCTTGCAGGGCTTACAAAAAGAGCTACGGGCTGAGTTGTTCTGGAGACAGAAGTATTTCCCTCAGAACTGGAAACACAAGGTCACCCAAGCTGAGGTGCTGTTTATGTTAAAGAACATTATGAGAAGCTTTGTAGATGTAGAGGTTTCTCTGACAGAAAACTTCAGCCTACACAGGATGTGAATCCCATACCTTACATAGGAACTATCAAAACACAAGAATGTGTGAAAAATTGAAATAACAACAAACATGAAGTAAAACATATTTGAATTCTAAAAAATACTTCCATTATTTCAACATAAACAAATGTAGGGATACATTTGTTCAGATAGCGTCGTATGCTAGTTTGTCTGTTATGAACACGGTGTCACTGAATACTCATTCTCACGTGTCTTAACTTCTTTGATCTGGTATAATAGAAGAGCAACTGCAAGTGCATGTGAAATGATGCTTCTTCAGTTGTTCTGACGGCAGAAGTGAATTGATGAACTTGTTAAGAACTCTGTTCTTCAGACTGGTGATTCTATTTCTTCCACCTTATAACTTCTCCCAAAGCTGTTGAAGAACTGAAAACAACCAGACCCTTTTCCAACCCATAAAAGCAAATACGTAATAAGTATATAACAGGTCAGAGTACTAATTTGACATACAGGGCATCTCTCCATCCTCCCCTCACTTATAGAACCACAGATCCATGTTTGTTTAAAAAAAGAAAAAAAGGTACATTTTTCAGAAGAAAAACAGTGCCAGAAAAAAACAAAGCTCTTTTTAGAGATGCATACGGTGAAGAAGCAATACGGCAGAAAGCTTTGGCTGCTCACTTTTGGAAGTGAAAACAAGATCTTTCAGAAAACTGAGGGGAGAGTGATGTTTCCGATTGAAAATCCTGTTGCTGTAAGAACTTTGGAACTTTGAGGTAACAGCTGGCCATGTAAAAAGCAAAATGCAAATCTAGGTGCCAAAAGAGCTAATATGTGGAGATGGAAATTATCAAAGACAGAATGATGCTGGTGTATGAAGGGCACATTTAAAAATACTTAAATTTAGGATGACTTTTAGTGGATGTCATTAATTTATTTTTTAAAAATTACTGACATGGGAGAGTAGTATAACTCTTACCACATTTCTGCATGTAAAATATATACAGCAGCAGGAGGAGTGAGGAGGTAAATCTAGAAATTCTAAAAACTGAGAGGGAAATTCATCCCTCTTTTCTAAATGGCACTTTGGTGCACTGATACTGACTGCAATGTGTTCAGGAGGCTGTACTACTCAAATAATAAGCAAGAACAATAGAAGTTGTTAAAAAGGTTTGTTTATGAGTTGCCGATGTAGCAAAGAGAAAGCAAATTTGTTTAGGGAGCCTCTGAACTAATACTACTACTTATTACTTCCGTGTCTGGTTCTGCAGGAGTGGCTTTTGTGTTCAGTTCTATTAAAAGCATGAGGGTAAACCAGCAGGTAGCAGCTGTGGTGCTATCACACCCTGAGTGCTTCACACAAAGCCAGCTCAGATCCTGAATATGTCTCAGGTAACAAAGTTCTCAAAGTGATCTGAAACCAGGAGTTGTGTTTGTTGTCTGTGGTCCTCCAGTTCGGGTGATTAAGGCTAGCCAAGAGCAGATAACCTTAGGCTTCCAACCTGATAAATCTGGTGAAAAGCACACTAAGGTACTAAGGGCTGCTCGGCATAATACCATGAGACTGAAGGCAGCAACCCATTTGGCTTCATCTGTTATCACCAGCACAGGTCAAGATCAGCAGTGAAAACACAAGGCTTCTTGGCCCAGTTCCTGAAGGCTGGCCATTTCCATTTGTAGAAGTGATTCCTCCCAGTTCCTGTATGTGCAACTGAGACTGTGTTGCAGGTCTTATTATGGGTTACCACAATGGTCCCATCCTTTTGCACAGCATAGGTGTATCTGACTATAGCTTGGCTTGCCCTGACAAAACTGTTGGACAAATGGAATTGTGAACTACAATTACTAATATGTAATGCATCATAAACACAGAGACTAGTCATCCATCACAAAGATCTCTTTTACCCATGATAAGAACAACATGACCTTTGGGCTACACTGCTGTCTCAGACTGCTTGAAGCAGAAATTACTTGCAGCCTGTCAAACACCATTCTGAAGTAAGGATTGATGTTTTAAATGATGGCCCCTGGATTTCACATGCTAAATTCCAAATTCCAGTCTCACTAACTTTCTTTTCATGGTCTCTGAAGACCGTAAGGGACAAAAATTAAACCCTCCTCGTCTCAGAGAGTGTACTTGAAGCTGTTAATCACTGTAATTCCACTGATGATGATGCGTATCAGTTTTATACCAGCCATTCAATTCTTTGGAATAATTCTGAACCAGGATCTGGGTAAAAGCTGGGAGAGTTCACAGGAAGAGAAAGTATTCATTTCTTCTAGCTGGAAAACATGACATGGCCTTTTGAAACCAGGACCATCAAAACAGAATAGAGGTCAAAACTGTTAGCTGCAAAAACATTCTAAATAACACAAACAGTGCTAATGTCTCTGCTTTCACTGTATTTCTTTCCACAGCCATAGCGAGACTGACAAGGCATGTAAAAATTATTTCACTCTATGGAGAGCAGTGCATTGCTGCATTTCACTTGGAAGAGAGCAGTATCCAACCATATCAAGTGTAACTGGTTCACAGAAATTGTACCAAGTCTATATCCCCACTATTTTTCTTTCCATAGCTATAAATAATTCATGTTATCAACCATGTGAAAACAAATGATTTCACTGCGTGAAAAGGTGAGGCTCCATATATCTTTAAACTGATTGGTACACAACTTTGTCAAGTGACTGCTTGAACTTCACAGACAGCATACTGACAACATACTACATGACTGCCTGTCACGTAGGGAAAGAAAACACAGTGGAAACTCATCATGGTGTCTCTACAAGCTTTGAAATTATTCAGTCAAATATTCCCATACTGTTACTGGGATTTTCTGTAGAGGAGTCATAAATCTGGTGTCTTCAAATACAATTCTCAAGTGGCTCTTTTTCAACTGATGGTGCAGATGGCAGAAAAATGGCTCAAACTTTCCACAGTGCTCAGGACCCCTCTGTCCCCAGGAATGCAAAGGTATAGAAAGAACTGTATTTCTCCATGGGGGAGTTGTATGTAAAATGCCCTGACGACAGGCGCCCTGACAATGTGCTGGTCATTTCAGACTCAGAGGTCTGGTGGGCTTTTGGTGTATTAGCAATGACATGCCAAAGGACTTCTCTTAATGCAGTAAGTCAGTTTTCTTAAGTATCTTGCTCATATAAGCTGCTACAAATACCAGCTGATGTGTCCAGCACAAATGGGATACATGCAGAAAAGGAAAATGGCCAAAGGAAAACCACAGACACATTAAAATTGACCAGACAAAAACATCAGGTGAAGGTATGGCATAGCAGGCAACTAAGCACTCAATCCTCCCATTACTCCTGAAAGTCATTCATTCCCTTCCCCCTGTGCAACTAAAAAACAAGCACAAGCAAATGTGTGATTTGCACAAACATAGCTGAAACCTTCTTTAAAGTCGTAGTATTTGGGGGAAAAAAGCAATTGTAAATATTACTTTGGAGATGGAACTCTGCAACACCATCACAAAAGCTGTGGGCCCATCTGAATTGAGAAACAAACCCTGGGGTATCTTGATATTCACAAATAGGGGAGAAGTCCCACTCCAGCTCTTGTGACTCGCTGTCATCTCTATGGGCAGTGTTAAATATAAGTCCAGGCTTGCAGCAAAGCCTATAAGCAAAAGCCTGGCATCAAGGAAGACACTGGTGAAGTCAAGCACAACTACTCTCTAGATCTGCTTATGTGACCCTATGGCCCTATGGCATTTGCTAATAAGTCACAGTTTTGGTACACAGATCCAAGTACTCTTTTAAAAGACCCATTCTTTGTAGTTATTTTGCAAAGCTCTCTATATTCTTTTGGACAATCAAAAGCTAGTTTTGGAAGAATGGAAGAGGCAGTAATTTTAGAAGAATAAAGGAGGAATAGAGTGTTTCTGAAATAAGCTATTATTCTAAGACTTCTGAGGATCTCAAAATATGAGAAAGGTAGTGGAATCAGCTTTAAATAAAGTTTTTTTGGCTTCAAATAAAGGAACAGAAACTCAGATGCTTTGTGATCAGTGCATCGCCACAATTTGACTAGAGGGAACAGGCTGCTAGTTATTTTTCTTCTTGTATCCTTGTAAATATTAATGGGAATGACTGCTCCTGTTCCACTTGTCCCTTTTTAAAATCTGCTTGGCATAATTCATATCTGGAAGGACGTGGTTCTGATCGGGGGGTGGGCTGTGCCCTTGTGTGCACATGGGTGCATATAAACTCACGAAGATTTGCCTTGCTGCATACAAGCCTGAGAACACATTAAAAAGTAGGGATTTTAAGCAACTTAGAATTTAACATTTCACATAAGCTGCTTAAAGGCAACTGAAAGGGTAATCAACTTGCAATCTTCACTTGGCTGTTGAAAAATGATGGATATGGAGATTTCCAAAGCCTCATCACAGGCGGAAGTGAGGCTTCTCCTTTCAATGGCTGGGCAAATATTTGCACTGATTGTGTCTGTCTAATCCTTTGCAGTTTTAAAATGATACCTAGCTCCAGGAAAATAATATACTCCCAGATCAACCTCAAAAAGTTACAGGAACTTCATACCTGCTTGTTTTTACTAATGACTGAATGTTAGGATCAATAATGCTATTACTATCATAGAGTGGACATTAATACAGACATATTTTCTGCAAAGTGGGCTAGTCTGTGACTTCTTGTTTCTTCCTTTTATCAATTTCCTTTTCTTTCGTTCTCTTGTCTCATGCTTTTACAAATCACCACTATCCCCATAACCTTGTAACTAGTGTTGCCTTGTTGACTTAGTTCCCTGATGCACACAGACCAGAAAGTACTTTATAAAGCAGCCACAAAACTTTTTAAGTTCATGTTAGAGGTGAGGAAATAGAGGAACAGAAAACCAAACTAACTCATCCACACTTGAATCCAAGCCCAGTGCACAACCTAACAGGCTACCTTGCTTAGACTGTGTGTCAGTCGTCACAGACTTGCTCAAAACCCATCATTCTACATGCTACTCTACATTACAAGTATGGCCAAAGCCACCAATGCTCAGACTACAATTATTTTAATATTTGCCTGTCACTTGCAACAAAACTTGAAATATATTATGTAATTCAAGATTGACATAAACATAACCTATCAGGTTACACTTGCAGTGCTCTAAATTTGCTATAGTGTTTTAAATGATCTAAATCAAAGTAGAATTTAGGTTCTGCTGCTCCTTCCAGAAAGCATCAAGCCAGCTGTTGTCTGGTAAATCACAGGGAGTTAGAAGTCCTACTTCCAGTTCTACAATGGGTCTATGGCAAGTTGTAACACCTCTCTACTTTAGTCCATCTGTATAATGGGGTATTAGTAATTACCACTTGGTATTTTCAGGATCAGTACTTAAAAATGGATTATTCTTATTGAACAAAGCATTCTGAATCCAAGTCATTTACTGTCAAAATTTTTTAGTCAAATTACAGTTGTTTTTAATTTGTGGTCTGGGCTTCTGAATGGTTTGATACAGCATTCTGTTCCGTGCTGGTAATGTTTTGCCCTAGAAGATTTTATGAAGAGCTGTAGAGCTGTCTTTAGGAAGCACGTGTGCTGTTCCAGCACTCCACCTGTGACTGTGCTCTCCCAGTGTAGTTTATTGCCCCTAACATGTTTTCTGTGTTTCAGGGAGGAATAATTCTTCTATTTATGCGGTGTTTTCCACTTGAGGATTTCAAAGGCCAGCATCTTATCAACTTCATTACATTAAACCTACACAACACTTCTGCAGAGAGATAAGTTTAATTAATTCCTCTTTAACAAATGTGAAACTGAGGCAAGTAGGGTAGTGTGTGACTTCCCTGCATCAGATAGCTACAAAATGAAATAAGGCATATATTACAGCACCTCTAATTTGAGTTTTGCACTTCAGTGACATCCTCATTTTCCCTCCCACAGTGCTAATTAACTATAATGTATGATAATCATTGCTGAACTGAAGTTCCACTAAGTAGCAAATGAAGGTTCTCTGTTTAATTAGCTTTATGGCTAGGTTGTGGGCCAAGGCATTTTCCTAATTAACAGAATTAAAACTCAACTGGGCAGACAGGAATGAGTTTAATTAAAATTTAATCTCCCTCATCCTGAAAACAGGCTGCCCACAAAATAGAGAGCTTTGTGTAAATGCTCTTAGAGCGTGGAAAGGTTGAGGCAGGTTTCAACACATTTGCTTCATGTCACTTTCTCCATTTTCACCTGTTATCTTTGCAATTTTATGAAGAAACCTGTCTTCCAACACAGATGGTAATCTGTCACATATGGATTTAGGTGTCAGCTATTCTCCTCCAGGACATATCCACTCTGACATTATCCACAACCAATCAATAAAAGAGTCTGCCAGGCTGCCAAAAGATCAATCACCTTGTAAAACAAACATTATGTCCTATTATTTTCTTATTACAGTTAATTAGATTTATAAAACACAAAAAGCTTCAAAAGTGAAAAACTCAGAAATGCTGTCAGAATAGTTTAGGCCCTGATTTTTCACTTGTGAAAAGGAAGGGATTTGCTAAATCTAATGTGAAAAGAAAGGCTTTTCATCTAAAACTTTTGCTGAACACTGAATTCTTTTTTAAACTTAAAGACATGTTAGTGCAATGCTATGAACTCAAACAGTGCAAGCTGTCTTAGGTTGTGACACCAGAATGCAAAGAGGATCAGAGACATAAGGAAATAGACTGAGAGAGTCTTATACTGTCTAGGCTGAGTTAAATGCAAAAACTACCTCCTCTTTGCAAAAACAAAAAGCCACAGGAATCCCAGAAGATAGTTTCCCTCCTACTGTAACTTTTTATCAATCCAAATGCTTTTTATAAAGCACTGGAGAGGGAGAAATAAGCATGCAGTTAAGACTTCCATCTGTACTTGGGGACAACAAATAATGTCTCTCTCTTTTACAGAGCATGTGGAAAGTACAGTACATCAGACTCTGGGAAGCTGATGGTAAAAATGACCAAGCAGGTACAGGGAGACCTGCAGGCTGTGGTTAAAATGGTGGTTTAGAATTGTACAAATACATTGGGCTGACTACTTAGGTAATTTTTCACACAGCCCCTTTGACCATAATAATTCCCTGTTTAACATTTCTGCATTTTATGCAGGAAGAGCGGAGACAGAACTACATGAGTTGCTGAAGGTTACACACAATAGCAACAGTAAAGGAGTTAATTCAGCGTTTCTTAAGATATAAATCAGAAAAACTGGGGAGCTGACATCCCTGGGGCATTTTCTCTGTACGAGGTCTCACCAAAAACAAGGCCTTGCTCTTTCAGCCTTCATTTTTCCTATGTAATTTCAATGATGAGCACAGGGACAAATGAGCAAGCTGTGCACTATGGGACCAAGAGAAAAGAATCCCTAGACTTAGCATATTAACTCAATTTACCTTTAGTCATAGTTGCTTTCACATTCCCCTTGGGAATTATTATCTGCTCAGGAAAGCCTATTTCCAGGAATTTCAGTTTGCTTCTACAAATTTCGTTAATTAAATTAGATAAAATTAAAAAATAAAATGGAATGAAAAACAGTTGAAGATACTGATGCTCTCTCTAAAATCCCATTGAAACTATGCTCATTTTCCTATGATAAAGCTACTCCTGCTGAAAAGGACAGATGAAATTAATTAGCCCATGATAATTCATATGCCTCATACCTGATAATGAATTAAAGAAATATGGCTAATGACCAAAAATTAACCCTCCAACTTTTTGAAGACATTACTTCAACCAACCAAGGATCTGTTCTGTACCAGGATGACAAATACTTCACTGAGAGCAGGATACAGCCATATAAAAAAGGAAAGGAAAGGAAAGGAAAAGAAAGGAAAGGAAAGGAAAAGGAAGGAAAAGAAGGAAAAAGAAA
>JANIJG010011167.1:0-15526 GCA_024611175.1 Megaceryle torquata
CGCCCCCGTGAACGCCTCCCAGCCAATAGGCGGCGCCGCCGCTCTCTCCTTTTCCCTCCCTTCCCTCTGCGCTGTGACGTGAGCAAGCCCCGGGAAGAGGCCACCAGCGCGCGCGGCGGAGGCGGGAAGCGGTCGCGGGGAAGCTGCGGCGGCTGGTTCGCCCTGAGGTGACGCTCTCGCGGGGTGAGGGCGGCCGGGACCCCGGCTTCGGCCGGCTCCGCGGGAACGGGTCCCGCTCCGGCGGCAGCTTTAGGCCCGGCCCGGCCCCAGCGGCACCGACGTCTCGCCGGCGTGGTGCTGTTGTGGCCAGGGGGGAGCTCTGTCCGGCGCCCTTTGGCGGGGCCGTGCGGCTCGGGGGAGGGCGGCAGTGCTCCGTAGGCCGCCGTTGCGCTCTCTGGGTCGGGGCTCGCTGAGGGGCGGGGGTGGGTGTCGTTGCTGCTAGCGGGCACCGCCACCTAACACTTCCGCGCTTGGTCCCAGGAGGGAGTTAGTGGAGAGCGGAGCCGGCTTCGGGGTGCGATTTGTGCTCGGAGCCTCGGCAGCGCTTTAAGCAGCTTCCGTCATTACCTGTAGGTTTCGGTGCGTTTGTTTTGTTTTGCTTTTTGAGCCCCCCGATTTTTTTTTTCTTTCGTGTTTTGGTTGTGGGTTGTTTTTTTTCCTTCTACTGTTTGGCGTTTTGCGGGTGAGCTGTGGAATGACCTTAACTTTGTTTTGGTGCCTGCCAAGTTCGGGCAGAGCTCCGCTGATGCCGGGGGTGCAGCGCACAGCGTCTGCTCCGTTACGTTATGCCCAAGGAAAACCTCGGGAGATCGGGAAGGTGTTGGGAATAAGGTTATTATTTAGGATAACATTGGAGGCAGAAGACCTCAATAGGCTGCTAAGCCTTTTGAAATGCAAAGGTGTACTTCCTATAGGGGTGTTGCTTTTCTCCTAAGGCGCCCTTGTAATTACCAGTGTTTCGAAAGGGACGGTGGAGCAACTGAAGGTTTCAGAGACCTTTTATAAGCACCGTAATGTAGTCATGCCTGTAAAATCAAGGAGCTTCTATTGGGAAAGCTGATAATAGGACGCGTTTGTGGTTCTAGATGTCCTGCAAGGGCCCAGAGGCGTAAGGAGTGTCTGTTTCCTAATCGTGAGGAGCGATTTCCTTTTGTGAAGGGGATGATGAACATTTTGGAGTTATCCCGGTGTTGTGTTGCGATTGATTTAGTTCTGTCAGAGATTGGAGGAACGCTCTGATATCTTCTTCATGCACTTATGTGCAGATAGTTGCTTGGGTGCTGTAATGTTATACCTTGCTTCATATGGAAACTAGAGTAGGAAAATGCTTGTCTTCATAGATTTCTTCTAGCACAGTTACTGTTTCGGTGGGAAAAAGGCTTTGTTGTGATCACGTAGCCTATCTGAACTGAATAATTCTTAAGTAATTGCTTTAACTTTTCTCTTTTTTTTTCTCCTTTATGTGATTTTTTTTTCCCTTTGTTCATCCTAAAACCATTTATTTTTAACTACTTTGTTAGCTTTTCAGTGAGATACTCCTAACCACTGCACTGGAGTGCCTTCATCTCTTAAGAGAGACGACAAGTATACCGAGAAAAGAATTAAACTTGTGTTTCTTTGTTAGAACTGCAAAGCCTGCACCATTAAGGACAGATGGGGCTCAGAAGAAGAATTTCACTTGAATGAGGTGGCAGTAGAGAGGCTTGCTGGTGGCCCAAGGAGGAGCTTGCTAGCATGAATTTATGTAGTGACTTGCTTTCCCCCTCTTATTGCTCTGTAGATCCCATTATGTGATCAGAGAGATCCATCCTTATCCTTGGGTAGGGCATCTCTCTTGTGTAATAGGAGAAAGATTGAAATGTTTGCCTGTCTGGGATATCCGTGAAGTTGTAAACCTCAGGTGGGCAAAAAGACCCTTTGCTCTAAACTGATGCGACCATGTCTGTACCTGGAACCTTCTGGGAAGGCTGGGAGGTGGAAACAGTGATGTCTCGGTGATGATGACAGACTGGTGTTTAAAGATGAGAGGGTTACTCAGGAGGGCTGCAGCAGAGATGTGGTTATGTCCTGCCAGCTACCTTTCTGTGCTGGTGAGTCGAAGTGTTGTAGGAAGATTTACCATATTCTTGCCTGGTTATTTCTGTTTTCTTTGCAAATACTCTTTGCATTATGCAAATTATATTAGTATGACCTCTCAGGTATCATATAAAGCTAGCTGAGAAGTTTGTAATTTTTGTGGGCTTTTGCTTTACTAGCTTGTAGTAAAAAAGAGGTGGAGCTGTGAGCAGTGGTGTTGGTGATTGAATTAGTGATTTGTTGTTGCAGAAAGGTGTTTTGTTTTTGTTTGTTCCCCCCACCATGTTCTGTGATGCCCAAAGGGAGAATGGGAAACTTCTAGAGGGGCAAACACAGAAAAGCTGAGTCCTGAAAATATCCGATTGCATCTTAGTTCTTTTTTTTTAGAGGTGTCAGCCTCAGTATGCTGAGGAAATTCATCCTTAAATAATTTTCTACCTTCTTAGTTTTTGTACAGGTCCCTGAATTTTGCTTGCCTGTCTGCAACAGTTCACCTGTGCTGGTGCACGTGTTCTGCTCACTAGCAACAAAAGGCGTGTCTAAGAAAGAGCTTGTGCCAAGGTGGAAAAAAAAAAAAAGATTAAAAAGGAGAAGCATTGGTTTGAAAATGTAGTTCTGTACATGACTGTGTGGTTTTCTGTGAGGCCAGTTCTGAAAATTGTCCCTGGTTGTAGCTACATCTGAGAGCTTCTTGAGCTGAATTTCATGGAGAGTGTTCTGTGTTCAGCCTGGCTGTGGTGGTTCAGGTGTCCCTGCTAGCAGCTCTGTCCCCAGCAGCGACCTTTGTCACTGAATCTGGCATAGTTCAAAGTTGATTCTCTTCCTGTTTCCCTGTGGTTTGCAGTATGACCATTGTCTGGCCACACAGTACAAGGATTTGTTGAGGAAGCTGCTCTCTCAGTAAGAACTAAAAACTTGACAGGAAAGGGCTTGGCTCAGACAAAATAATGCGGGTGGTTCTGCAAAGCAAACCTGCCAGATCTCTCAGAAGACAAATCTTGCTGTCCCACAGGCCATGGGATACTGTTTGCAAGGGCTTTTTGGCCTCTTAAAGATGTGACAAAGGCTGTAAGGAAAAGAGGGAGCTGTGGGGGGATATTTTGTCAGTGGTGAGGGAACTTGCTTGGTTCCTTTGTTCTTTTACTGTTTGTACTGAGAGACAAGTGTCATGTCCAGTAAGTGACTAATACAAGTGTGTGCTTAATTTTCCCCAACCCTTGTTCTGAAATCATATTGGAGGGAAAAAGTCTAACTTTAGTGTAAAGAACACTATTCAGGCTTGTTCTTGAACAATGTAAGGAGAAAATTAGTTTCTTTTGATATTAATTATCTGCTATCCTTTTCTGGTCTAGCTTGGCAACAATGGCAGGTGAAGACTGTGTAAGAAAACGCCAGTCTGGCTCCACTACAACCTGCAAGACCCCTGAGAAGGAAGAAAAGCAGAGGAGACCTGAGAGCGAGAGATCATTTCAAAGCTCAAGCAATGGTGAGCTTCTTTCACTTGGGATTTTCATCTCTGCCATGTGGTTTCCCTTAAGTTGTCCTTTTCAGCTTGTGGCTCTTGCCTCTCTGCTCTTTCATTTCAGTGTTTCTACTCAAAAAGGCTGCCAAGGTGGAGTTGCCTGTGTACCAGCTGCAGTTATTCAGCAGGTTTAGTGTGGAGCTTTCCCTCGGGCTATGTGCTGCAGTGCTTACAGAGAAAAGAAAGGGATTAAGTGTCACAGGACAAATGTCTGTGATGAGGAGGACATACTTTAATGCTGTAAATAGTGTGAATGCATCTTGGCAACAGTTTTGAGTAATCCTGGTAAAGTTTTTTTCTGAGGACTTTCATCTTGCTTCCTTTAAAAGCTTTAAGTATGTGGCTTCCTCCAGACTGGACAAAATGGTTGTTAACATACCAGGCTAAGCTGGTGTATCCATCCTGACAGACAGATGGAGGTAGGACACCACAAAGAATGATTCTCTGCTCCTGTGGGCCTCTGTTAATGTCAGAAGTTCCCTACTATCCAATCCCAACCTTGGCTGCCATAAAATAGGACAATAAAGCAGTTGGGTTTGTATTCATCTGTATTGCGGTCACCTTAAAAGATAGGTGGCTTACAGTTGGCTTTGTGGAAGGGTTACTGCTGCCTGTGTCCTGTCCCCTGAGGTTCAGGGACAGTTGTGTGGTGATATCAGTGGTTTTGCCTGTGGACACTGACTGTCTCTAATTCCTGGGTTTTGCTGTACCACATTCCAGCCTGGTGACAAGGAGGTTGGCGCTGGAACTGCAGCTTTTTCCCTTTCTCTTTGGGAGACAGAAAAGGCAAAAAGCTAAACTAGTTTGTCACAATGTGCCATGTGAGTAATGTGCCAAAACCCTGATGCCAGTGACACAAGGAGGTTATTCTTACTGGTATGCTTCTGAATATTTGTCACTATTTCATAGTACTACTTTCAACTGGAACAGGAGTTGGAGCAAATTTAGGACAAGTCAGATTTCTTTTTGAAAAAAAAAGTGTTGGGGGTGGAGGGGAAGCCACCCCACAAACTGCTTTGTGAAGTGAGATTTTAAGCTGTTGGTGGTACCATTGTTTTAATTGAATCAAATAGGACTGTTCCATTAATGCTGGATTTAGAAAATTGCATGGAGTTGATAGGTACTGGAAAACAGGGTGGGTTTAGAAGCAGGCTTGTACCTTCCTATCTATGAAAATACCTGAACTGTTATGTATGTGAGTTCTTCCAAGTTTGTGGTTAAGGAATAAATACAGCTTTGATAATTAGCACTAGATAGGTGGGTGTGCCTGTCTTTAAAAGCCTTACATTTTAATATTTCTGAGATGTGGGATGATATCACTGCAGGTGAGATACTGTGGGTGCCTAGGGAGTAAACGTTCTGGGGTAGATCTCTTGGAAGTACACTGTGCTTTCACATGCATGTGTGCGCCTCGCCTGGTGGGTTGGCTTGGAACAATGCAGCCTGTTTTAATACAGAGGACAGCAAGGGTAACGGGGAAGAATCCTGGTTAGTTAGGATGAGGTGTCTCTCTACCTTCCAGGGTTGCTGCCAAGTCAACAAAAGTGTCACAGACTTCAGCATTACCAGTTTTTCCAGACTCTGCTTAGTACAGTGATGGGGACAACAGGAATGCCACATGTTGGTAGGAGGCGTGAGTCTCATGCCTGACCAGACCCAGGAGGAAGATGCATCCCTCTGGTCAGGAATTCCCTTTGCACAGTGGGGTTAGATCAGTATCTCTGTGGCACAAAGGTTGAAGCTTTACAAAGTTGAAGTGTTCGTGTGGTTCAGATTGTGGCATCTTCATGTAGTCCAGTATGCTTGCAAAAAGTAAGTAGAGCCTTCTGGGACAGCACAGCTGAGGTGGAAGAATTTATCAAAAGTAGCCTTAGATGACTTCTCACTTTTTTTGTCCTAGCTATTAGCTTCTGAATAGCTGTTTCTAAGACATTAGTCCTAATGCGTACAAAGACAGCATGAGGCTAATAATCTGCTGTTTGGCAACATCCTGTTCCTACTGTAGCATCTTAACATTCGGTGGTGTGTAGAATTTTAGACAAGGTGCATGTTTATTGCAGCTGAGGGACTGTAGCCAGGTCAAGACAGTGTCTCATGCAAGTAAATATGTAGTGTCTTTGTGGCAGTTGCTTCTGTAGAAAAAATAAATAGCTAATGTAATTTCCCATCCTTGATCCTCCCCAATAAGCAAATGCAATCTGCTTTTTAACTCAAGAGTTAATGTGACAAGGGCCGATTGACTTGTTTCCAGAAGGGTATGAACTTTCTATGGAAACTTCTAGACCTTTAACACTTTCTTCATTAAAACTCAGATGCATTGGTAGATCTGAAATTGCTTAGAGGAATAGTTGTAATCCATATTTAGAGATACATTAGGTCTAAATCTTCCAGCTGTATAGTTTAGTGGGTGGTTTGTTGTTTTTAATCTTGCCTCATCAGTTCTGCTGAAAACTGGCTCATTGCTAGATGAGTTTGAAGACTGAATAGTGTGTTTTCGGGTACCTCCAAATTTGTAGCTATTTGGAAATATTCATAGCTTTGAGAGTGCCAGAAGAATTCTTCTGTCCACTGGATGCATTTGCATCTTGTAATCATTCAGCCTGTAATTTCTCTTTGACAGAGAAGCTGAACTCTTCAGTCTCATACCATTTCTGCTCCTTGAACTGGCTTTATTAGCATAATTAAACAATTAATTTGGTCCTGGCATAAAGTTAACAGGTGATCTAGGTGTCAGTAATCCCCTGTCAAAAGCTGGGCTTCCTTAATAAGATTAGTCTTACAGTTTTTAGCTGGAGATACACAAGAAATATAAAATTGTTCTGCTTAACAGGATATTGCTATTGGGCAGTACTGGTTGCAGGAAAACTTAACCTGCAAGGAGTATAATAGAAACTGCACAGGCTGATCTTAAAAGGTTGGAGAGGACACAGCTCTTAAGTGTGCATCTGAGTGACTCTAAAATGCTAAGATGAGGCCATTCAGAACAGTAAAACGGTGGTTTTGGAGTCTGCCCTTTTATCCTTAGATATTAGGAAAGGATTAGAAGTGTCTCTGGAGACTGATCTGCAAACAAGCTCTGTGGCATATCTTTGTTTGGTGTGAGTAAGCCTGTTTGATAATGCCGATCTTAGAAAAGGCTTGTTATCTTCTAGTGAAGAGGTTACTATTGATCATTCTCAGTGCAAAAGTTCATGACACTGCATGAATTGTGTGTACCTGCTGATAGATGGAGGAGGGAGCTCTGAAACAGGGAGCAGTCTGGAAAGCTCTAGTACTTGCTACCTGACTCACAGCAATAAGTGTTCATTGTATCAAGAGGCTATTCCTTACGAATCATTTAATTTTGCATTAAGCTATTTGAATGAGTATCTTTGGATATGTTTCCAGGAGATAGATCCAAACGCAGTAGTCTCAAGAGACTACTCTGTTAGGTAATTCTAGGCTCTCATGTTTTGCAACCTGTGGATTTGGTGAAGGCTGAGCAGTTTCTTGTGAAGAGTTTGTGGATGTGGTGGTGTGACATAGAGAATGGTGATGTTTCCTCCTGCTAGGGGAGAGGCTGTGTGGGTGCAGTGTCCCTGCACAAATTACTTTTTAAACTGAATTCTTCACCCAGTGGCAGCACAAGGACCTATGGCTTATGCATTCTTTAAGTGGATCAGTTGAGCTTTGAGAGCAGTGTAGTCATAATTTGCCTCGTCTGCTGAGTAGTCAAATTACTCTAAAAATAAAGCTTCTTATTAGAATCAAATTATTAACATATGTTGTACTGGTACAGTACGACATACGGAAGACTTTTCCTCTTTACAGTAGCTGTGCACTAGGTTGGCTTTAGCATTGCTTTCCTTCAGATAACATCTTCAGTGTTTAGAGAGGGAGCCTTTGAATCCAGGTGTCGGACAGTAATGAAGGCCTTCTGCCTTTGTTGCTTTAACCTCTTAAATGGTAAGTTGTCTGATCAAGAAATAACAAAGATATTATTTCTAAACCATTTTAGAGATCAGTATCGAGTACAGTTTGTATCTGTGACTTCCCATGAAGATCCTGAAGCTAAACAGATCCTGGCATCACTCAGGGGAAAATGCTTCAGAACTGTGAGTGGTGTGCTTGGTTGTTCTGACCAGTGTCTTTTTTGAAGTACGTGTGGCCATAAACTGGAGCCTGCACATGTGCTTTTCCCCAGGGGGCACTTTTGTCTTGAATGTTGTGCAGGGATTTAGACAGCAATAGTATCCTTGGGTTGTTCTGCTCAATAATAAGCTTTTTACCACAATGCAGGAGGAGTCTGAGAGGCAATGGCTTGGAGAGCTGGGCTGCAGGTAGCTTCTGTGGTAGGTGGAGTCAGTATGGGCTGAAACTGTAATATGGCACACAAGCCACAGCTTTACTCAAAGGACTTGTGCCCTTGGTGGTAATTGCAGACTGTACTAGCTAAATAAAACCAATGTTTAATACAATTCAATTTTGAGAGCTGTTTAATAGAGCGCCAGCCTTACATGGAAGCTGGTTTTGTTGGATCCTAAGCTACAGCACTAACAGGCCATCTGAATGGCACGCTTCCTTAGTCATCTCAAATGTCACTGTTCTGTAGTGTGCACAAGAGTAGGTTGAAAAGGGGACAGTGAGATCCTGTAAGGTAGTTTGTAAATCTCTTGTGAAACTTGGGTTGCTCAGGTTTTCAACAATAAAAAGCTTTCTTAATCTTCAGGTGAACTTTTTCCCTCTAGGAAACCAGGCTAATAAAAGCTTACACTTGCATTGCTCATATTTTTATTTCTGACCTTTGAACCTGCTTGGAAATTGGGCTGTGCAGAGAAGCCCCATCCTACAAGGGTAGGTTTCCACAAGCCCAAGACAAGTGGTTGGCTAAAGATGTTACCAATGTCCCTGCTGATGGGAAGGTAACATTAAGACTCCCATTAAAACCTCTCTCTGTGAGCAAAGCTCTTTCAAAGCAAACCCTGATACGGTCTCCTGTGAAATTTGAAGATTGGTATGAGACAGCAGCAAAGAAGGTTTTCTTCCTTATGATTTTAAATGTATTTCTTGTTCTCTAAAGGCATATCCCCTCTTATTTTAAATGCTAAGATGCTTGGTTGTCTCGTGCAGCCTTCAGTTTTTTCTGTAATGATGTTGCAATGCTCAAGTGGTACAGAGGGAGCCAGTCTTCATTTTTGGTGTCAAAGGAAAATGAAAATTTGGACTTCTCAGCAGTGCACAATTCCTTTTAGATTCAATCATGTGATGATTCTCTTCTTGAATGACCTCACAGAATATAAGTAGCAGCTTGCACAACAGAAGATGAATGATTCAAGGAGATAATGAGTTACATGTTCTCTGGTATCTGCCCTGGGATGCAGCTTGAGTGCATGGGGTGATGCAACGCAGCAGAATGAGATGTTTTGGGATGGGTTTTCTTCTATATGAGACTCTTTATTTTGGAAAAGCACCAAGTTCGTGGTGGTTTTACTTTGAGATACATATACTAAAGACACAAAGATCTTGATTTTGAAACTTTCAAAAAGTGTTTCTTGTGTATGCATACACATGAGTGTGTGGGTGAAGTGACAGGAGGGGCACTGCATAATGTCACCAAGTTGGACATTGTCCTTGTTTTCTAACAACTATTCAAGTTCTACATTAGGTACCTGTAAAACTATATCCATCTGTAAGGCCTCATAATTAATGGATTTATTTCCAAAGTGAAATGCTTCTGGGCAGCTACAATAACTGAGGCTTCAAATGCAGGATCTGACAGGAAATACATGATCAAAGAAGTGGTTATTTTTATCTTGTCTTACAAAGGGAATAGTGCAGTCCTTTAAGTCTTGTGTGTCCTGTCCCCTTTGGTTGTGTTGGATGGTTTCAAGCAAGCTTGATAGTCTTGAAGACTGGCAGCTGTATATGAAACACAAATTCTTAGCTTTCTACAGGAAAAGATTAGTTGTGCTTTGAGCTCAAAAGCTTCATCTGGTCTGCTTGCTGGCAGGTAAGCACAAAGTGGTTCTTAGTATAGTGGTAATGAGGAGATGGAGTGATAAATATGATTGTGGAGTAGCACAGTGAGGTAGTAGAGCTATTGAGACCATATAAAGATGAAACAGTTTTACTCCTTGTGGAACAACTTGAATTTATTTATTTATTTATTGTAGGAGAGATGGGGGAATCCATTTGAGACCAGTAAATCACACTAGCTGAGTGGGACAAGGGATTCTCTTACAGTATCTTCTCTTGTTTTCCAAACTGCTTCTGTTTTTGGCAAGTGTAACAGCATGATGAGCTTAAATGCTGAGGTAAATTTTTTCTCTTGGAGGTGAGATGCTTAGCAACCAGGAATTCTATTTTTGTAGAAATGGATCTTTGTATGTGGGCAAAAATTCACAATGTTAAGCAATTTCCCTGTTTGTTTTGCTTTACAGGACTGCTAAGTAATAGCCTGTTGTTGCTGGTCTGTTCTTAAGTCTGTAGCTTATGTAGCAGTTTTTATAGATAAAAAACAATCTACCTGCTTGATTGGGGGTGAGGGGGAAAATAATGACATAATTGTCATGGTTGGAAAAGACCTCCAAGATAACTGTGTCCAACTGTCAAAGAGGAAAAAAAACCCCACAAAATAATCCCAAGCAAAAAAAGAAACCCACATGGGGGGGAAAACCCCACCTCACCATCCCACTAAAACATGTCCTGAAGTGCCTCATCTACATGTTTTTTTTAAATATCTCCAGGGATGGTGAATCCACCAGCTCCCTGTCAGCCTCTTCCAGCACCTGACTACTCTTTCAGTACAGAAATTCCTCCTAATATCTAATCTAAACCTCCCCTGGTGCAACTTCAGGCCATTTCGTCTAGTCCTGTTTACTTGGAGGCCACGCCCACCTCACTGCAGCCTCCTTTCAGATAGTTCTAGAGAGCGATAAGGTCTCCCCTCAGCCTCCTCTTCTCCAAACTAAACAATCCCAGTTCCCTCTGCCTCTCCTCACAGGACTTGTTCTCCAGACCCTTCACCAGCTTGGCTGCCCTTCTCTGAACTCACTCCAGCAACTCAGTGTCTGTCTTGTGGTGAGGGGCCCAGAACTGAATGCAGTATTCATAATGCTGACAGCTGAGCATAGCTTCCTTGAGGATAGTTTCTTGTTTCATTTAACTCTTACCCAGTATTGGAATAATCTCTGGAGCAGGTCTACCTAAAATTCTTCCAGCTGGTTGCTCCAAAGAGCACCTTCAGACTAGCATGCATCCCAGGAGCACTTGCTTATATGAAAACCACACACTTATGGATTTGGTGTGCATAGGCAGTGTGCATACATGGAGGGCAAGACAAAGAGGCTGCATTATGAACAGTGATATTGTTATGAATGTCTTGTCACACAGTGGTGTGATGTTGATGCTTCTGCAAATCTGTTAGCTCACAATTCACTGGAAATGTTACTAGAGAATCAGTTTGGTATCCTCTTTTTCTATAAGTAGTAGTGTTGTCTTAAGTACTGAACATGAAAGTTGTGATGCTAACCCCATGTTACTGTGTAAGCTACTGCTGTAGCTGTAATGGCCGAAGGACGTGCACAAGGCAAGATTTATTGTTATCTTTTACACCCTGACTAGTATTTTGTGAGGCTGGATACTGTTCCTTTAATACTGATTTTCCTTCATGTGCAAGACTAAGTAACTTTGTCATCTGTGTTGTCATTCTTATTGAAGTGGAACACCAACTACCTTTAAAACCATTGCAGACAACCCTTGACTTAGAACTCAACTAGTCTGAAATGACTGATTTGTGTATGTTCTGCCTGATGTAGTAGAGGCATCTCAGATGTGTATAGTTCTTTATGTGAAAGCAAGGTGATATCTGAGGCTTTGCATATGAGTCGGTGGTGTCAGTAATGATAGACATTTGTGGTATGGTTAGACCTGACTGCTTAAGTAATGAAACATACTGAGGAATACAATCAGACTGATGTCTAGCACTTCTCTGGGGGGAGTGGGAATAGCCAGGTTCAAACACAGAATAACCTTCTAACTTGCCATTCAGCCTGTCTTTGGAGCTGGTTATTTTTACAAATAGTTGTGACTTGACTGCCTTGTCTATTGGCAATGCAGAGACCTCCAGGCGACCTAACCTTATGTCTAGTTCACTCTGCACAAGATAAACCTGATAAAAAAAATCAGCACACTTGGATATGACCTTCTAAGGGTTGTTCTAATTGCTGCTTCAAGGCTGAATGTGTTTAGGGACCTTGGGAAGACTTGCAGAGTTGCTGATAGAAAATAAAGTTTTTTAAAAGTCCAGCATGTTATCAGCTGTTGACTGTCTTACAGAGCTGCGATCCTAAATGGCAGTTTAAAATACTTTGTTATAGCTTATGAATTTCCTGCAGCTTAGTTTTGAATTTATTTGGACCTTGTCAGAAGCACTAATAAAGAAAAAAACTAGTGACTGAGCTGCTGTATGTTGTGGTTTGTGTCTTCAGATGTGCAACTCGCGTCGCTGAAATAGCCACTTAAATTTTTGCTTTCCTTCCTTAGGCTGGGTTGATGTCGACCACGTGATAACAAGGAAAATGCAGCTAATAGCAGAAGCTGAGGTAAATATACTCTAATGCTTGTCCATGGGAGGAGCAGTTTAGTAGACCCTGAATGTCTTTTGGAGAGTCACTGGTCCTGGCATACAAGTATCCATCTTCAGTCATAGCTTGAGTGCAGGGACTTATACAGCCCTCTTTCTCTCCTCCTCCTCTCTCCTGACTTTGCACAAGAGTTGGTATTATCAAATGCAGTTCTGTCTTATTTGACCCTAATAGGTTGAAGTCCAAAGATAAGGATGAACTTTGAGACCTGTAAATAAAGTGGAACTTCCCTCACCACTAACTTTTGGCAGTGTGATTATTAGCTAACTGCCTTATATATTTAGTCTTTAAAATGCTTCTGCCTTGCTATCCATTGAATAAAACCTTGGTCTCCCTTTTGTCAGCGAGCACTATTCTCAAGGAAAATAGCTATGGATATTTCTCGTGTCTGAGTGAGCTGCCATTGTTTTAGCTTATGTTAAGGTGATTTATGCCCCAATTAAATGAAGTTGGCTAACAATGAACTGCACCCTCATTAACCATTGTTTTGTATTATGTTCTTCAGGGCAAATTGTCCTGCACTCTTGCTTCATTTTATGGCAGAGAATTCCATGGTAAAGATGAGGTAATCTAATTGTGCCACCCTCATGTGAATGTTAGGGATTGAATACTTAATATGCTAAAGGTCTTGCACCTTTTAGATGTTTAGATGGGAAATGGTGACAAATATGACAACAAAAACAGAGGGCTCACTAATAGGTTGCTAACCATGAAAATGTCTGGGAATGGTCAGATTCCAAAAGTGAAAGCTAATTGCTTGACTCCTGCTCTGAAATGCTTGTATACCAATGCATGGGGAATAAGCAGGAGGAGTTGGAGATCTGGGTTAGGTTGCATGGCTATGATATAATGGCAATCACTGAAACATGGTGGGACAGCTCCCATGACTGGAATGTTGTTATTGATGGCTACGTACTATTTAGGAAAGACAGAGCAACAAGGTGAGGTGGTGATGTTGCTCTTTATGTACGAGAGCAACTGGAATGTACTTAGACTTCTGTCCAGTGGGGGGAAGTAGGACAGGTTGAAAGCTTGCGGGTAAGAATATAAAATTGGGGGTGAAACTGTGGGGGTCTACTACAGACCACCAACCCAAGAAGATGATGTTGATGAGGCCATCTACAGTCAACTGGAAGTATCCTCTAGATCATGCTCCTTAGTACTTATGGGTGACTTCAGTCACCCTGATATTTGTTGGAAAGCCCACACAGCTAAGCATATTCAGTCCAAAAGGCGCTTACAGTGCATTGATGATAACTTTCTAATGCAGGTAGTGTAGGAACCAACAAGGAGAGGTACACTGCTGGATTTTGTATTAATGAATAAAGGAATGGTTAGGGACATTAAGGTTGAACAGCCTTGGCAACATTGCCCATGACAAGGTGGAGTTTAGTATATTACATGGAAGTAGGGCAATAAGTAGGATTACAACCCTGGACTTCTGCAGGGCTAACTTTAGACTCCTCAAAGTTCTACTTACAGGAATCCCATGGGCTAAGACTCTGTAAGGAAAGGGATCTCGAGAGCTGGTCATTTTTTTTTTAAATACTGATTCCTCCAAGCCTAAGATAGGTGCGTTTCTTCGAGTAAAAAAAAAAAAAAGGTAGAGATGGTAAAAGCCCTGCACAGATGAGCAAGGATCTTCTGAAGAAAGTCTTGTGGAAGAAAGAAATTTACAGTTTGTGTAGGAAGGGACTTTTCATGTGGGAGAATGATAGGGATGTTGTCAGGGTTTGTAGGAAGGCAACAAGAAAGGCCAAAGCTGCCTTAGAACTTAAACTGACAAAGGAAGTAAAACAGAACAAGAGGAGCTTCTTTAAATATATCAGTAGTAGTAAAAGGAGGAATAAGGTAGATGTGCGACCACTGCTGAAAGAGGTGGGAGCCCTGGTAACAGAGGATGCAGAGAAGGCAGAGTTGCTGAAGACCTTCTTTGCTTTAGTCTTTACTCCTAAGACTAGCCCTTGTGAACTCCAGACCCTGGAAGGAAGCCTGGAAGAGTGAAGACTCTCCACTAGTCAGTGAAGAGTGGGTCAGAGATCAGTTAGACAATTAAATATACACAAGTCCATGGGCCTGATGGGAGGCAACCAAGAATGTTGGGAGAGCTGATTGATGTTACTGCCTTACCACTCTACATCATTTTTGAAAGATCAAGACAAACAGGAGAGGTGCCTGAGGACTGGAGGAAAGCCAACATCACTTCAGCCTTCAAAAAGGGCAAGAACGAAGATCTGGGAAATTACAGATCAGTCAGCCTCACCTCCATCCCTGGAAAAAATGATGGCGCAGAGGTCATCTCTAAGCACTCAGAGAAGAGGGTTATCAGGAGTAGTCAGCATGGATTTACCAAGGGGAAATCATGCTAGACTAATCTGATAACATTGTGATGTTGTAACTAGATGGATAGATGCAGGGAGAACAGTGGATGTAGTCTACCTTGACCTTAGCATGGTTTATGATAGCCTCCCATAACATCCTCATGAGCAAGCTCAGGAATTGTGGGATAGAAGAATGGACAGTGAAATGGATTAAAAACTGGCTACACAATAGAGCCCAAAGAGTGGTGATCAATGGTGCAGAGTCCAGCTGGAGACCTGTAACTAGTGGAGTCCCCCAGGGATCAATGCTGGGTCCAGTCCTGTTCAACATCTTTATCAACAACCTTGGTGATGGGACAGAGTGTCTGCTCAGCAGGTTTGCTGATGACATGAAACTGGGAGGATTGGCTGATTCACCAGAAGGCTGTGTGGGCGTTCAGCAAGATTTGGACAGACTGGAGAACTGGGCAAAGAGGAACCTAATGAGGTTTAACAAGAGCAAGTGCAGAGTCCTGCACCTGGGAAGGAACAATAAAATGCACCAGTACTGGTTAGGAGGAAATCTGCTAGAGAATTGCTTTGTGTAAAAGGACTTAGGAGTCCTGATAGGCAACAAGAGATCCATGGGAGAGCAATGTGCCCTTGTGGCCAATGGTATCCTGGGGTGCATTAAGAAGAGTGTGTCCAGCAGAGCAAGGGAGGTTCTCCTCCCCCTCTACTTACCCTAGTGAGATCTCACCTGTAGTATTGCATCCAGTTCTGGGCTCCCCCATTCGTGTCCAAGTGTCTTCTCAGCAAGTTTGCTGACAACACAAAACTGGGAGGATTGGCAGATACACCTGAGGATGGGTGGCCATTCAGTGAGACTTGGACAGACTGGAGAACTGGGCAGAGCAGAACTTAATAAGGTTTAACAAGGATAAGTGCAGAGTCCTGCATCTGGGGAAGAATAATAAAGTACACCAGTACAGACTGGGAGGGGA
>JANIJG010011168.1:0-15033 GCA_024611175.1 Megaceryle torquata
GCTGCCCAGGGCAGGGGTGGAGTCCCTGTGACCCCTGGAGGGGTTTCCAAGCCCCCGTGGAGCTGTGGTGCTGAGGGCCATGGGTCAGTGGTGGATTAACCTGCAGAGGGTCCCAGAAGATCCCCACCACCCCACAGCACCTGCAGCTCCCACAAGCACCAAGTGTGGCTCAGCCACCACAGGCACCGGAGGAAACAACCACTGAGGGGGCTGAGACCAAATGTGGCTGTTGGCCATGGGGTCCAAAAGCTCCCCCCCCCAGCATTTGCTGGGTGAAAAAGAAATGCTTTGCCAGTCTGGAGAACAGCTTTAGCTCTCCCAGCTCTTGGCACGACAGCAAAACCACCCACCCGCCGGCAGAGCCGTGGGACCGCTGAAATATCAGCAGCGCCCGGCACTGACAGCGCCCGCGGCTCCCCCGCAGCGCAGGCACCGGCAGCGCCCGGGGAGAGGGTCCAGGAGACAGGCTCGGGGTGGCCGGGGGCACCGAGCCGCGGCAGCTGTGCCGGGAGGTGGGTGGCAGGACAGCAGCGTGCCAGGTGGCACCTCTGCGTGGGGGGCCCAGGCAGCCCCGTGCTTTTGAATAATGCTTTTTTAAAAATTAAAAAATAATAATAATAAAAAACCAAACAGCACATTTCTGTCCAAGCCAGTGATGGCGTCAGCTCAGCCGTGCCAAGGAGCTGCGCCTTCCATGTGACCTCCATCTCCCGAGACACTCGGTTCAGTGGTGACACTTCCAACGGTGGCAAAACCCCCCCAAAGCCAGGGGTGCTTCTCACACAGATTAATTAAACACCTTCACCACCACCACCCTCCCCCAGCCTCGCTCCTCAGCTCCTTCAGCTCCGAGTGCCAACCAGTGGCTCTTGCTGTCTGCGGAGCTGAGCAGCCTCTAAGTCTCCAGTTTCTGCTCCCCCTCCCAGTTCTACCATTTCTGTGGTTCCTCCAGAAGGAAAAGGGGAAGGGGAGCTGGAAGGTGGAGACATCCTAGAGGAGGACACCGAGCCCAAGTGAGCAGCCCACGCTGCCTTGTCCAGCCCCACGCTCTAGGGTGATGGATCCAAACCTCCGGGAGAGGCATCACCAGCTGGAAACGATCCCTGCGAGAGGAGGTGCGGGAGGGCTCTGCAGCTGACAGCGGTGCCAGCAGCACCGCTCCCCAGAGCAGAACCCCGGCTTTCCCGCTCCTGCAGCCAGCAGGGACCTGTCCTCTTCCCCCCACAACCCCCAGCCCCGTGGGTGGGTGCCCCACTCGGGGTGTGGCACAGGGGATGCAGCAGTTTTTCATGCCATCCCATCCTGAGTGTTGCCAGGTGGCAGCCAGAGCCTCGCCGGGTCCTGGCCATGCACTGGCATCTGATGTCTCCTGTCTCAGCGTTTGGCACAGGGTGACACAGGACCAGAGATCCAGCTCTGCCCTGGTGACACGGCACAGTGAGTCTCTGCTCGCCATCTTCAGACCGGTCCCAGCTCTTTGCCCGTGGATCTGGGAGGACTGAGAGATCTGCCCACCCTGCATTGCCAGGCAGGTGGCTTCACGTTTGTCATCTGTGTCTGCTTCAAAACGCAACCAGCTGGGGAAGTGGCTCTCTGCAGAGCCATCCCCACCCGCAGCAGCTGGGAACAGTGCTGGTGCTGGGAGGCTGCCCAGGAACTAACGCTGCTCCCACCCGGGAGAAGAGCCCAACAGCACGGCCATGCCCCTGTATTTGGGGGCATGGGCTGTGCCAGGGGTGACAACACCCACCATCACCGTTTGCAGAAGGGGATGTGACTTCCTTCAGCAAGGACGGGTCCTGCTCATGCCACAGATGCTGCATTTCCCCCCATCTCTGTCTCAGGCCATGAAAACAGGGGCCCAGCAACCAGTGGTGCCACCCTGGGGGGGGGGGGGTGATGCCACCCAGCAGGACCCCAGAATGGGATCAGGACATTGCCAAGTCCCCTTTGTCTGGACATCTGGGGCACTGCGGTGGCTTCTGATGCCCCTGGGATCAGAGAGTGGAAAAACCCACCTCAGCAGAGCTAAAGCCACATAGAGATGACACGAGGGCACCCACCTGAGTGCACCCAGCCACCAGACAAGGTGGAAATTCCCCAACAAGCCGCGGATGAGCCACTTCAGTGCTCATTCACATTTTCCTCTTCTGCTTTTGGTGCTTTTCCCCCCAGGACCCCTCCCTGCTGCTCACAGCTGGGATCTGTGGTCCCCGAGGGGCTGCCCTGGTCCCCAGCTGCAGGGACCGTGGGTCTCTGCCCACCCACTGCCTCGTCGCTGACTTTAGCAGCTGCCACCCCCAGCAGATGCCGTTTCCCACCGACGAATCACAGCCCACGACCAGCCAAGGCAGAGCTCGCCCAGCAGCAGCCCAGCAGGGTGCGTGTCACCACTTCCATTAAACCCTCATTTTTTCACATGAAACCTTCAGGTCTGGGATCTTTCTGAATTTTCCCCCGTGGAGGGACAGGGGCAGATCGTGGCCGAGGTGCAGCAGCAGCGCTGCCAAAGCACAGCTCGCCCAGCAGCTGACATTTCACAGCAGTCTGTGGCAAGTGGTAACTTCAGCTCATCGCCCCTTGCCGGCCCAGCACCCGCCACCCAGCTCTGTCAGCCCCAGCCTCCCACAGGGCGTGGAAGAGGCTCCAAAAGGTGGAGGATTCAGGGGGTGCTTTGCACCATCCACCGGGGCGGCTGCGCAGGGGAGCCCCCAGCGAGGGAGCCGGGCACCCATCCCCGTCTGTCTCCCTGCCACTCGCAGGTTCGATGGCGTTTACGCTGAGCCGAGCAGCCCCAGGCAGGTCCCTGCAGTGACACACAGCGGCTGCCACCACCACGGCCGCATCCTGCGGCAGAGGGGACTGGGATGGCCCAGCAGCCTCCACAGACAGCTCCACAACAACCACCTCCACTGCCTCTGTCTTCTCCATCACCTCACCTCCTGATCATCTCCATCAGCTCCACCATCACCTCACCTCCTCCATCAGCTCCACCATCACCTCACCTCCTCCATCAGCTCCACCATCACCTCACCTCCTCCATCACCTCATCTCACCTCCTCCGTCACCTCCACCATCACCTCATCTCACCTCCTCCGTCACCTCCACCATCACCTCACCTCCTCCATCACCCCCTCCAACACTGCCCCAAGCCTGGCAGGCCGAGGCTGCAGTTCCTTGGCAGGAGCTGGTGTTCCACAGCTTCCTTTGCTCGACTTACAAACAACCAAAGCATTCTTTAGTGTTAGTAATGCTAAATTAAAGCATTATTGCTAATGAAAGCTTATGATGCCTAATAATTAAAGCAATTATTTAGCTTGGAGGTGTGCTGACTGAGAGGGCAAATCTCCCAGCTGTTGTGGCATCTGCCCGAGCACCACAGTGCTTCAGGGACACCTTTGCTGGCCACAGCAGGACACACAGCTGTGGAGGAGCTGCTTGCCCTTGACCATGGGCCCCAGGACATGGCTGTGCCTGCAGCCATCACAGCTGGGTCACCTCTGGAAAGATTTCCAGCCCACCTGGACCCTGCGCTGCTGGGCCCCCTGCTCTGGGTGACCCTGCTGGGTGGAGTAGGGGGGTGGCACCGGATCATCTCCAGAGGGACCTTCCAGCCCCCACCAGCACCCTGGGGTGCTGGCTGTAGATGACATGAGCAGCTCCCATCCCTCCCACTGAGCCCCCAGCTCAGGGCACTTTGGTGGTTCACCAGCACCAGCCGGTGCCGTAGGTGAGGTGGGCGAGATGTGGGTGGCACTGAGAGCATTGGGGGTACCACAGTGGGCATCCCCCCCCCCAGGTGCACAGGGTCAGGATGGGCATCCTGCTGATGGGACCCCACCCTGAGCCCCCCAAGACTGAAGGGGCCAGAGCCAGCACTTTGAAACTCCAAGCTTTATTCAGTTGCTTTGGCAGCGGCGGGTATCACACGGGGGGAAGCGGGAGGCGAGGCCGCAGGGGGACAGCGGCGGCCGGGGGAAAGCTTGTTCCGCTCCCCGCGCCCCGGCACAGGCCGGTGGCTCTAGTTGGTGGGGTGGTAAGCGCCACGCTGGTGCCACTGCATGTCCCGGATGCGCCTGACCGACTGGATCTGGGGGTGCTGAGCGCCGAAATCTGAGCTGTCCTTGTAGTCCCCCTTTTCAAACAGGTACTGGTAGCCCCTGTAGCCAGGGTACTGGTATCCCACCCACCTGCCAAGGCAAACACGGGGGTCACGAACCATCACCCAGCCCAGCAGCAACGGCACGGCCAAGGCTGCTGAGCCCCACGACGCCGCGTCGTCACCCGGTTCCCACCACCCCCGGTACTCACGTGCCACTCTGCACCCGCACGGACGAGACCTTCTCCTGGTAGCCGTGAGCGTGGAAGCTGGGCACATCGTCGTCGATGATTTCAATCTTCTTGCCGGTGAAGCTGGGGTTTTCATACAGCACGATCTTGTGCTCCTGGCTGTCCTGCAGCGGGGAGAGCAGACACGGGGCATCAGCAGCCGCTGGCACCCAATGCTGGGCGGGGGGGGCAAAGCCCAGGGCTATGGGGAAACCGAGGCGAGGGGGCCAGCACCATGTGCCGCCGCTCCCACCCGTGCCGGGGGTGCTCCGCATCCCTCCAGCCAGCTCGGAGAGCCGGCGACTGCGTGGGCACTGCCAGACTTACCAGCAGACATCCTCCGCTCTGGGGTCACCTGCCACTGCCCCCGTCCCCACGCTCCCTCCGACCCCCCCACCGGCTCCCCGGGCCCCGAGGGCTGGGGCGAGGGTGCGCAGGAGGGGGTGCCCCTCCGCCCGCGGGGCTGGGGAGGGCGGGGGAAGGCTGGGGAAGACTTCTGGCTGCAGACCTTGGTCTGGCGGGTGGGTAGTGGCTGTCTGGGTGCTCTCACCACTTTGATGGGTCTCAGGGAAGTGATGCTGTCGCTTCTCCGGCTGTTGGTCCAGGAGTCCCAGCGGGGGTACTCCCCCTTCTCAAACACAAACTGCTCCCCTTTGCAGCTTGCCTGCTCGTAGCCCACCCAGCTGGAAGAGAGCAGGGGATGAGCTTCAGCCAGGGCAGCAGCGTGGGGACCAGCACCTTGGCACCGACCCCAGCAAACGCCTGAGGGCTGAGCCCGCAGCCGGGTCCCCCAGCGGGGCACGGGCCCCTCTGCTCCCAGCTGGCAAATGGAAGTGAGCACTGCGGTGCCTGGTGAGGTGCGGGCAGTGGTGCCAGGGTGGGAGCGGGCAGCCTGCGGAGTGGTGCCTGGCACAGCTGGTCCCAGCTTTCTGCTGGCAACAGCACCGCAGGACTTGCCGGCGTAGCTGCTCCGACATAGTGGCCACCCATCCTTAGTCCCTGGGGACCCTCAGGGACCTGCCAGGGTGCTCCACAGCTGCCCTGCTGAGCTGGGGCACGGGTGGGGAACCTGCCCCAGTACTTTCCCAGCAGCTTTTCAGGGGCTTCCCACTGCCCAGAGCCCCCTGCCTGGGGAGCAGGGCCCCCATCTGGGGCCACACACAGGGCTCAGCCCGTGGATGGGGAGAGGAGGTGCCACTGGTACCACCGAGGTGCCACCCCAAAAAGGAAGGAAAGCAAAGTGAGGGTAATGCAGTGATCTGTGCCCATGCCCACAACCCTCCAGCTCCCCTCCCACTGAGCACAGCTGGGGGAGACCAGACGACCCAGGGGACCCTGTCACCCCCTGCTCACCCCGTGGCACTGGGCACCCACCGGAGCAGGGTGGGGAAGCAGCACGGCAGCGCTGGCCAGATGAAAGGCAGGGTGCGGTGCAGGTGCTGGCAGGGGGGGATCCCCCCTGCATCCCAGCCCCTGCCTCCCTCCCGCACACCCCTGCAACCCCCAGCCCCCCTGGCACGTACGGTCCGGAGTGCACGAGGATAGAGCCCACTTTGTCCACGCCGGCTTCCTTCAGGTTGGGGCAGGCGCCGCTGAGCTCATGGCAGCGGCCCTGGAAGTTCTCCTGCTCGAAGATGGCGATCTGGAAGAGAGCGGAGACCTCAGAGCTGCTCCCGGCACCGCTGTGTGGGGGTACACACCGTCCCCAGCCACCGGCTCAGCCCAGAGGGGCACACACCGTCCCCAGCCACCGGCTCAGCCCAGAGGGGCACACACTGTCCCCAGCCACCGGCTCAGCCCAGCCCCGCAGCTGCTGCAGCCCAGACCTTGCACTGACCCCCCAAAACCTGTGCTTCAGTGGCTTTGCCCCAGCCCATGAGCAGGAACCAACGTTTCCATCCCTCTGAGCACATGGCTTGTGCTCGGGGGTGGCCGTGAGACCCACCCGGGTCGGCCCAGTGCCCTGGTGCTGCTGGCAGCAGGGTGCCCACGGTCACACCAGGCTCCGGGCAGTGGTGGGAGCATCGTGGCCACGGGCAGGACAGGGGGAGCTGGGCACCTGGCACGCAGCGGGGAGGCCCCAGGGGCTGAGCATGGCCAGCTCAGCACAAATTGCACGGGTCACGGGGTGGCGGGGGCAGATCTGCTGCGTCTGCAGAGGCGACGGGAGATCAGGAGTTGATCCGTTCCCAGCCGTTCTGCCTGATCGGGGGCTGGGGGACACTGGCAAAATCCCCTGTATCTCCCGCCCCGCTCCCCATCCCCCTGCAAATGGCTCAGCACCGCTGCAGGCGATGCTCAGCACCATCTGGGAGCACGGTGGGGTGCTGGCCAGGGACTGCATGGTGGCAACTCAGCTGCTCCCAGCCCAGCTGGGGCTCTGGGATGTCCCAGGGGGGTGATCCGAGTGCTCAGTGAGGCTGAAGGTGCCCTGGCCCCACCACAGAGCAGAGAAGCCACACACTGACCTTGGAGCTGGCTTGCTGCTGCTTGGAGGCTGGCATTTGGTGCTCGGAAGCCATCATAAGCTGGGTTGTCCGCTGCCTGGGGAGGAAAACTCAGAAGGTTAAAAGCTGCCGCCAAGGATGCGGCTGGGAACTGTGCTCACAGCCCCACAGCCGTGTCCCACATCCACACCTCACAGCTCGCCCAGTACCCAGCTGCTGGCTGCTCCTGGCTGCTGAGTTACAATAAAAGGGGTGCCAGGGCTGGGGATCGAGGCAGGTCAGGCACAGACCGGGCTCGCCAGGGCCAGTCCCTGCGTGGGGCTGCTCAGCACCACTCCTCAGTCACAGAATAAACCTCCCAAAGCTTGTGGAGGAGGTCAGGTGATGGTCCCAGCACAGCATCAGCTGTGATGGGACCTGCAAAGGGGTCTCCAGCCCGGAACAAGGGGTCCAGTGAGCCCAGGGCATCCCAGAGCCATTCCTGGGAGAGCTGCTGCCCTACAACCGAGAAGTTTCCCCATGGTCCCTGCCCAGCAAGTGACAGCCGAGGGGTCCCTGTCTCGCATCGGTGCCTGAATCAGGTGACAGGGAGAAGCATCGGGGCTCCCACTGCCCACCAGCTCTGCATGTGTTGTGCAGGGTAACTGGTGCTGAGCCCTCCCAGCCCCACCTGGCACAGCCACCCCTACAAAGGACCCTCATCCTCAAGCCCAGCGTGACCCCCCCCAGTGTCTGAGCAGGCTCGAAACCAGGTGAAAACGGCTCATTTCCAGTAAAAGAAAAAGCGAGTCGTGGCTGGGCGGTGGTACTCGAGCTGGGCACCCAGTTGGGACTGCAGGGACAGGACGGTCCCCACGGCTCACCCCCGGTGTGCCCGCATCCCGCTGCTGCCTCCACAGCTCTGCCCGGCGCTGGGGGCCGGGAGGAGGCAGCGACAAAAAAGAGGACAATAAATAGAAAAGTCTTACCAGTTATACCAGTACCCGCTTGAGCCAGTGAAGGGCTGGGGCCGAGAGGTGGAATTTATACCGAGCTGCAGAAGAATGGTGCCAAAACTATTTACAAAATAGTTAAAGCATGATTCAAAGCGAGAATGCTGGATTAAAACCCAATGAAAACCAAGGTCAGCTGATCAGCCGCAGCCTTTGTCTCCCCAAACACCAAGTCGGGGAGTTATTTCATTAGCTTTCACATTCGAGTCGCCCGCTTTGTTGGGTTTGTTGGCAAGGAGATTTGGAGTTTGCATGCATCAGCCGAATGGATGCCAAGACCCAGACCGGCCCTTGCAAACAAAGCGCCCGCCAGCCCTGCTTCAGGAGTTTTGGAGCCAGAGACTTTATCCCTCCAACAAACCGGCGAGCCGCCCGCCGCCGGGACCGCCGAAAACTGCTGAACTTGGCTCTTCCCATGCGTGATAAAACGAGCCTTCAAATAACTGGTAAACGTCTGGCTTGGCCCGTCCGCAGCCCCAGCAAAGGCAGCGCCCGCTGCCAGCGCCGGTGCTGCCGCAGAGGGACCCTGCGAGGCTCCTGGGCCTGGGGGCACCGTGGGAGCCCCGTCCCGCTGCTGCCTCTCCCGGCTCAGCCAGGGCTTTGGGGGTGGGCAGGACCTGGTGCTGGCGGCAGCACCCCCAGCCTGAGCGCGGGGGCACCCGGGGGCCGGGTGTTGGGCTCCTCCTCTGTTATCACCCCCCTTCCGGGGTCTCTGAGCAGCACCCCAGCCCCACGGGGCAGCGGGAACAGCAGAGCAGAGGCTCCCCCTTCACACCAGGACGATGCCAAGGTCTGCGGCAGGGGGGTCCCAGCCTGGGACGTGTCCCCACAGCTGGGCTGTGCCCGGCGCGGGCAGCACCCACCTGGGGATGAGCTGAGGGGCCAGGGCAGCAGCAAAACCCCTTCAGCCCTTCGCTAGCATCTTGCTGCCAGCTGACCTGGGGAGATGCATCAGGGCCGGGGGCTGACTTTGGCTCCAGCAAAGTGAGATTTACGGGGGCAGGGAGGACACAAAACCAGAGCTGTCAGACTCCCTGGGTGCTGTGCAGCACCCACAGCCCCATTCACCCCCCAGAGGAGCGGGACCCCTTTTGTGACCCCAGCAGTTGTCACACAGCATTTGCATGGCCCAGAGCAGCTCTTTTTTGCACACATTTCGGGGGGGTCACCAGTGATGTGCTGCAGCCCTCCCACCCCACCAGCACCTCCAGCTGCTCCCCCAGCCCCAGGGATGGCCACAGGCAGGGTCACCTCTGCCGGGCTGTTGCCACCAGCGCTGCCCTGACAGGGACATGCGGAGGGGTCGGTCCCCATGGTCTGCAGCTGCCCCAGCCGTGGGTGATGGGGCCTGGGGGGCCATGGGCAACCGCACGGCTCTGCAAGAAACCAGAGCATGGCACACATGGGCACTGGCAGGTCAGGCTTGGAGCAAGTGCCTGCAACGCTCCCAGCCCTGGCACCATCCTGCTCCGCTCCCCAGGCCTCCAGGGATCCAGCCACTGCCCCTCCCCTCTTCCTGGGCTCATTCACAGGGGTCCCCAGCCCAGCACCCCCACGGACCTGCCCCAGCTCTCAGCGCAGGGCACGTACATGCCCGTGGCTGCTGTGCAGCTAATCGTGGCCTCTTGCACCCCCCAGCAAGTAGCAGATGGGGTGCTGGGCACGGCTCCTGTGAGATTCCCTCCCACAGGCTGCCATTCCCTCCCTGGCTCTGCGGGGAGTTTTGTCTCCTCTCAGCCCCAGGCAGTGGCCATGGCACAGGCAGCCGCAGCCACAGCCACTCAGGGCCCCAGCAGCCCCACGGACTGTCCTGGAAACAGCTTTTGCCACTCAGGGACACAAAATCTCATTTCACAGCTGAAAACCTGGGGCCAGAAAGAAAAGCTCTGGTTCAGTAACTAGCACAAAGTGCTTGGGCAGCCTCAAGCCCATCGCCTGTCTCTGCCACCAGCCCTGGGTGGTGCCCACACCCGGACGAGTTTCTAACCACAGCCTTTGCAACCCAAACAGCCACTCCAGATGTCAGCGAGATCACCCCCAGGGACCCAACCCCGGGCACTGGTGGAAGCTTCCCTGGGGCTGGGTTGGGTGCTCTGCAGGGTGCTGGGACTGGGCACAGCCCTCACCCTGCACGGTGAGTCCTGCTTTGGGGGCACCAGGCCTGGCACCACCTGGGTACAATTGTTCTCCACCCCCTCACTGCTCCTGGAGCCACCCGTGAGGCTCCCATGTCCCCCAGCACCCCCTCCAGCCACCACCACGGCCATCAGGCCAGACACCCCCCGCAGCAGGGCTGAGGAAAAGGGGGGGAAGGAGCCACAAGCAGAGCTCCCCCAGCCCGGGGAGATGCTTTGAGAAGAGGCAGAATCACAGGGAAAAACCCTTGGCAAGGGTCCCGAGACCACCCCCTGGCGCTGGGCTTCCCCCCACGCTGCTCCACACGCCAGCCCCGCGGGCAGAGAGCCCTGGCACGGCCCCGGCTTATTTTTGGAAAGCTGGAGCCTTTATGTAAGGCTGCAAATCCTCATTCCTTCCCCACTCCTGCTCTGCATGGGGGATGCTGGGGGCACTGCCATGGCACCCAGCCGAGTCCCACCATCCCTGAGCCACAGCGTGACTTGCTGCCCCCCCCCCCCATGTCACCAAGCACAACCACCCCAACCCTGACCCCAGCCCAGGACCAGGAAGGCCCCCGGCAGCCTCCAGCTAAGAGCTTTATTGAGGTTTTTTGCACAAAAAAAACCACCAAGGTCACGGCATCACGTCAGGCAGCCCCCAGCACGGGGGGGCGCGGGGGGGGGGGGAGGGGGTCGGGGCATCCCTCAGCTGTTCTCGAAGCAGCCCCGCTGGTGCCACTGCTGGTCCCGCACGCGGCGCACGGACTGGATGAGGGGCTGGTTGGCATCCCACTCGTTCCAGTGGCGGTACTCGCCCTTCTCGAAGACGTGCTGGCGGCCCCGGTACCCGGGGTACTCGTAGCCCACCCACCTGCAGGGGATGGAGGTGGCACTCAGCAGTGCCCCAGGGGCGGCTCCAGCTGCAGCCCCCCGCCCAGTGGGCACATCCCCCCCGAGGGGGAGGGCAGCATCCCTGCACCAGCCCAGAAAGCATGGTGGTGCCGCTGCCTCTGCCCGCCACAGCCCAGGGCCACCGCTCTGTCACCACCGAGTGCCACCGCAACACGGCCGAGGCTGCAGCGCCCAGGTGGGAGGTACCGCTGTGCTGGAGAAGGGGTCTGGAGAGCCCAGGGCAGAGAAGGGGCCACGTAGCTCCACCATTCCTGCAGCAGTGCCCAGCAGAGCACTGGGTCAGGACAAGGAGCCACCACACAGGCCTAGTGACACTGCCTCGGACCCCTCGCTCCCTGTGGGCCAGGGAAACGGTGGCAGTGGGAAGGGAGGAGGGAACACCACGGGCACGAGCAGCATCGTCGGGATAGCCGCCCCCGCTGTGCCAGCCGTCCCTGACACCGCCCAGGGGGCTGACCATGGTGTCATGGCACAGGACCTCATTGGGGTGTCCCCACGTGTCCCCCGAGCCACCATCCTTACGTTCCATTCAGGGCCCTGACGCTGGCCACGCGGTCCTGGAAGCCATGGGCCCAGAGGCTGGGGACGTCGTCGTCCACGATCTCCATCTTGCGCCCAGTGTAGCCCGCGTTCTCAAACAGGTGGATCTTGTGGTCGGCGCTGTCCTGGGGGAAAGCGCGGCTCAGGGGCTGCCCTGCCCCGTGTGCCCCCAGACCCCCCCAGCGCGGAGGTCCCAAAGCCTGTGGCCGTGCTGCTCGTCCCTGGGGACGCAGACACCACAAGGCGGCCGCTACTCACGATCTGGAGCGGGCGGATGGACATCAGGCTGTCGCTGTTGTGGCTGTTGGACCAGGAGTCCCAGCGGGGGTAGTCCCCCTTCTCCAGCACAAACTGCTCCCCGGCGTAGGCTTGTCGCTCGAAGCCCAGCCACCTGCGGGACCAGGGGGACGGGGATGGCACAGCCACCCTCCCACAGGCGACTGCCCCAGCAGGAGGTGGGACTGCTCCCCGTGAGGATGCGGGGGATGCTCTCCCTGCCCTTTCAGCCCCAGGGCTTGTCCATCCTCCGCACCCAAGACTTACGGGCCAGACTCCACCTGGATGGAGCCCACCTTCTCCAGCTCTTTCTCAGTGATGTTGGGGAGCTCCTCCGTCAGCTCGCACTTCTTCCCCTGGAAATTCTCCAGCTCATAGATTGTTATCTAGAGGGGGGGGAAAGACCACGCTGAGAGGCGAAGAGCCCTGTGGCAGTGCAGGACCACCCCTTGACAAACACGAGCAGCCCTCCAGCCTTGCGTTGCTCCTCTCCCGTGGCAGAGCTGGGTCCTGCCACGTGCCTCTGCCGCGACAGACGGCTGCCTCGCCTCGCTCCGCAGCCAGGCACTGGCCAGAGATGTTTGCTCAGCAAGACACGGGCTGATATTTCCTCTGTGACAGGCTGGAAATGAACTGACCAGCTCAAATGCAGCATTGAAAATGCAGAGGGTTTGTGCTAAGAGACCTGTGGGGCTGTGGTCTCCTGCCCCCAGCCTGGTCATGGCCCTTTATTTCCTTCTCGCTGCTCCTCCAGATCCATTTGTGCCCCTGGCCTGGCTTGTTCTGGGTGTTTTCCTCTAAGCCCTGCCAGGAGCAGAGACCACAATGCCTCCCTGGGAACTCCTGCTCTCGGCTGAGCTTTGGGGCTGAGCTGCAGGACGAGTCCAAACCAGGGCCAGCGGCCGGAGCGCAGCAGGGAGCAGGGCCAGGGTGCCTGGTGCGATCTGGGGACAGAGGGTGTCACAGTAGCCATGCATCCCCCAGCCCTGCCCCAAAGGGGTCCCAGATGAAAATCCTGAACCCAGGAGCAGCACAGATCCTCTTGACAACACCACACGATGGGGGATATCAAGAGACAGAGGTCCTCTGGGCCCTCTTTCCACCCCAAAGCAATAAGCAGCCCAAGCTCCCAGCAGCTCCAAAGAGCAGCTTTGCCCAGCAGGGAAGGGCTGCAGCCACTGCAACACCCGCCAACAATTTACCCCTAACCAACCTACAAGCAGAACAATTCTAACCTAAAAAAACCCCACCCGTAGAGTTTCACAGCTCAAACCTGCAGCTGCTCCCGGCCGTGACGCGACACTTTATCTCCTGGATTAAACCACTGGGCAGCTGCACACCAGCCCGACAGGCAAACGGACCTGGGCAGCCCCAAACGCAGCATCTCCTCCTGCCAGGCAGCAGCAAACCCCCCGAAGGAACCCTCCCTCCCTCCCCAGCGACAGCCCCGCACAGCTCGGCTGGGATCTGTCAGAGCTGCTGCGTTAGGAGAGCTGGAGGCCGTTGGCTTCCCCAGCACGGCCTGCAGCGCTTTGACACCGGTACCAGTCTTGCACGGTGACCTACAACATCACCCAAAGTCCATCCGTAACCAGTTGTCCCCAGTATACCTTGTAATTGCCACCTCGCTCACCAGCACCCTCCCCAGTCGCCATCTGCTCGGGGGGACTTTGCTGCTCAGTCATTGTGCCTGGAAAACCCAAACGGGAGGAGGTTAACAGAGCATCGCTTTGCTATCAGCCTTTCAATTACAAAGCACTTAATGAAACAGAGAAGATGAAGCTGGCGCAGGAACAGGCGGCAGCAGGGAACACGTTCCCCCCGAAGGCAGCGGCTGTAAATCCCCAGGGATGTCCTGGCTAGAGAAGGACGGGCTCCGTTATCCATCCTCCTCTCCCTCCCGCGGGTGGGCCCTGTATCCGCACCCAGGCATCGCCACGGGGCCAGAGCGCCCAGGGCTGAGCCAAACCATCTTCCAAGTGCCACGGGATCTCTCTCTGACCCTGGGCAGCTTGCTCAGTTGCTCGTTAAACTCATGTCTAAAAGCCTGTCCTTCGTTCCCAGCAGGAATTCGCTGGGTTTTGGCTTCCAGCTGCTGCCATCTTTCCCCTCCAGCATAAACCCGCGAGCTCCACCTCATTCCCCCACCCCAGCATCCTGGGGACATCAGGCCCTGGAGCCGCTGCCACCATGTTGGGTGGTAGGAGGGTGAGGAGAGCCCCTTCCTCGCTCTCCAGGAACATCTCAAGAAGCTCCTACTCAAATAGGCGACCCCGGCCGGACACGCCTCCCCCGGCCGCTCTCGCCTCGCTGACGCGAGGAGTCGTCGAGAGGTTAATAGGAGGTGAATAAAAAAAACCCGAGTGTGACCGGCGTCCTTAACCAACACCCTGCGGCATCACTTCTCGCCGAGCGTTAGCAAAACGTCCGCTATCGTGAGACCTCGACTCAGACACGCTAATTCTTTTTTAAAGCCCCTTCCAGTCCAAGCAGTGCCGCCGCTACCTCTCTCGGCGTGGTTCCGCTCTGCCGGCCGGCGCGGGCGGCCCTGCTATTTATGGGTTGCTTCTGAACAGAACAGCACATTATTTGGACGCTGATACAGCAGCTGCGTCTACTGAATTCCATCCATGAGATTTCATCTCAATAGCGCGGGCTCGCAGCGCGCTATGGAAACGTTATTCAGATTTCTCCCGGCTGTCCCTTAAAAATGTGCCGCTCGATTTACAGAAGATTAACGTCGAAATTCACATCAGCACGTTCACGCTGCTTCTTGCCAGGTTCTCTGGAAAACTCTCCCATCAGCAGTTCACGGGAGGGTTTAGCCTAGAAACCGAGCACAGCGCACAGCGAAAAACCATGGAAAATATTTACAGTTTGTTGGGGCTCGAACGCAAGATGGGACATGGGGCCGGTGTCAGCCCATCCATGGGAGCTCTGCTGGAAAAATGGCAGGCAACTGGGGGTGGTTGGTCCCACTCAAGATTTGGGTTCTTGCTTCAGCTTTGATCACCACCAGAAAATTTCTCTCTACTGAGTCCCTTTTTCCTTCTTTGATCCCAGTCCATCTCCCCACCCCATGTGTTTCCAAGCAGCACGACCTGATGCACACTGCCCCGGGCTGTGTGACAGGGTCTTTTGGGAGCCAAGTGCCTCGCACATGGGTTCATCCATCACAGAATTATTTTGGTTGGAAGAGACCTCTCAGGTCATCCAGTCCAACCATCCCCCAGCACTGCCAGAGCACCACTGACCCAGAGCCCTCAGCACCACAGCTCCATGGGGGGCTTGGAAACCCCTCCAGGGATCACGGGGACTCCACACCTGCCATGGACAGCCTGGAACAGCCCTGGAGGGGTTGGAGAAATTGTTCCTCAGCTCCAACCTAAACCTCCCCTGGGGCAGCTTGAGGCCGGTTCC
>JANIJG010011169.1:21004-34503 GCA_024611175.1 Megaceryle torquata
GGGACGGGAGAAGCAGCCCCCCTACCTTGGACCCCTGGGGCAGATTTGCACCCCCGGCTGTGGCCCCCCCCGGGGGGGGGGGGGGGGAGACCCTTTTCCCGCATTTTTTTTTGCCCCCCCCCCCCCCCCCCCAAGTTCTCAGCAGAAGAGGTCGGTGGCAAGCGGGAAGAGGAGACAGAAAAGCCCTTAGTTTGGGTCACATAAATCAGCAGCAGAGCAAGGAAGGTAAAAATGCAACCTTGTAGCCTTCCTTAACCCTCCCACCTCACTCCTTCTCAGGGGGGGGCTGAGTTCTATGACCCTTCCGTGCCTCAGTTTCCCCTTTTGTAGAGGGGAAGAATATTAAGCCCATTTATCACTGGGAAAGGGCAGAACCATCACACATGTCACGGGGGATGCTCTACAGACACCAACCCCAGCGAAACATTAAGGCACCTCCAGGTCCCAGAAACACCCCTCTCGGAGAGACCCACAGGGCTGGGGCAGGTCAGCAACCCCAGAATCTACATCCCACAGTCTCCTTCCACTGCACCTCTGGATCCTGAAGATGGACCTGAAGGGTGCATTCAGACACCCCTTCCCTGAGCAGGGAATCCTGGACATCCCTCTTGCATCGCTGCTCTGAACTTCACCCACCCTAGCACTGCAGAAGGGATCCAAGGGTCCCAACATTGCCCACACCCCATCTCACAGAGGGAACTGAGGGCCACCACTGTACCTCATGGAGGGGCCCAGCCCACACCAGCACTGCCAGCGTGATCAACAACCAGGAGAAGAAACCTAGCCTGGGTGTGAGCCCTCCATGGGGATGAATCAGAGGATCCCGTGGCAGCAATTTTACATCAGCGCAAAAAGCATCAAGGGCCTGGCTCAAAAACACAGGCAGGATGGCCCCACGCAGGGCCAGTGGGGAAGGGGGCACAAGCTATTAACCCCCTTCCTCACTTCACAGGCAGGGCCAGACCCTAAACCACGGGACAAACACAGACTGGAGCCTGGTGAGCACGCGGGCAAAGCCACCAGCGTCCCTACAGCGCACAGAGCTTTGGGTAAGGCTTGGGTTTGGCCAATCTTCCCCACCCAGCTTCTCTGGGCCATGATACATCTCACCAGGGCTGCGTTTAATCCAGAGCAAACACCAGCATCTAGCAAGAGCCGTAGCCTCACCTTCACCAGGACAGGCACAGGGCAGAGCCCAGGTCACGGCTGGGAGGCTCTGAGTTGCTCCTGCCTCTTTTCATCTGTCCAGAAATGGGAACAGCAGCACTTAAAAACAAGTAAAGAGAATTTTTTTCTGTTTTTTTTTCTTTCTTTTTTTAACATTCAAGCTTCTTCAGCCCCTTTTAATGAGATTGACAGGCTGGTGGTCAGCAGTAACAACACTCCCTTAGCACAAACAGCCACTTCACAATACAAAAAACCCCAACCTTTATTTCAACAGACACAGCAGGAGCTGTGCAACCATCATGGCACATTCAACCCAGAATTACCTGCAGTCACAGTTTACACCACGCTCAATTTCCCAGCTTCTCCCCCTGACCAGGAGTTTCCATTTCAGAAGGAGTATTTCAGCACACCCCCACCCCGACATGCATCCCCCACCTCATGGCCATGCAGACCCAGCACCCTTGGGGCTCTAAAAGTGTGTATATATATATATATAAAAATATATAAAAGCTTTGTATTACAATCTCCCCCCTGACCCCGTTTTAGTGGTAATCAGGTGAAACGACCACATGAAGCAGCAAAGCAACCCACGCTTGCACATATTTGCTTTAATTAAGGGGGGGAATGGGTGCAGTTATTTCCTAAATATGCCTACAAGCAATGTCTTTGCACTAAGAGGATTTCACAAACTTTCTCATTCTTTCTCTTTTCCATTAGCAGGTAATTACTGCACAGCTTTTAAAAAGTCTTTTTCTATTTCTTTTTTTTTTTCTGGCACAGAGGAAAACCCCAACTATTGTCACAGTCTAGAAGCCTCTATCTCTTATCTCTTTTTACACCTCAAAGGGCTTTCAGTCTGTTTAAGGAAAGTCTCCAGCAGCTCTGTTTGTGTATCATTTGAAGTCCCTGAGACACAAGCTTGCTGGGCCAGTGTAGAGACAGGTGAAGGGTCCAGGTGCTCGAGGAGAACCAACACCCACCAGCAAGGTCTCAGTCAAACAGATTTTTTTTCAACGGGCCGCAAGTGCCTCTTCGAGTCAGTCACTTACAAAGGGGCAGCCCCAGCTCCCTCCATCTCTCTGCCCCTGTGTGAGAAGGGATAATGCCCCACAATCTGGGAACACATCCCTCCTATCCTGCCACCAGCTCGGACTATTTTGCAACCCCCAAATGCTTTGCCTAAAGCCACAGTTTCCAACTTCATGTGAAAAGTGTGAGGCTGGTTTCACCTGGGCACCTGGCTTCACCAGCAGAGCAATGTCTAGTCCTGCTTGTGGAAAAATAGGATGAGGTATGAGAAAGAAACCCAGGCAAATACCACTGAAGATAGAAAAGCATTGCATGATGGGTATTACAGCCCACCAAGTGCTGCTGGAAAGTCCAAGTGGCACAGGGAAGCAAACCCACAGCCCCAGGAAGATTTCCACTGTGTTGCTTGAGAGTCCCAAGCAGCCAAGGACCAACTCGGGAGCAACATGAGCCAGAAAGAGACCAACACAGAGATATCACCCCCCTGCACGTAGCTCCACACTGCAGTGGGGATGTGCACGGCTCACAGATAAAGAAGCTTCCAGCGGATCACCCAGGGCTGGTGGACAGAAGTGCAGAGAAACCTCTGGGCGGAGAGGTGGCAGAGGTGGCAAGGGTGCTGGCATTAGTCATGGTACAGACTGTGCCAGCACCCATCTCCTCCTGAGCACAAGCACTGTCTTCCCCTCCTACTCAGCCTCTGCCCAGCCTATAGTCACTGCAGTACCAGTTCGTTACGAGCCAGGAAGCAGCTCACATGGCCACCCTTCCTGTTGTCAAAAGGCATCACCCCAGCCAGGTAACGCGGCCTCCGCCTGAAGATCAGCCGCTGTAATTTGTATTTTGCTCACTGGCTCGTACGGTGCGTTCTTTGGGGTTGAATGCAGCAGCACATGGGGTCAGGCTTTGGCACCCACCAGCAACGGGCACCACTAGGCCAGCTGCTGTGCTCGTAGGAGTGTGAAGCCACCAGTGCCCTAGTTGGTCTTTGAGTTGGCATCACTGCAGTGCACCAAGACCCTGCAGACACAGGGAGGTGCAGCACCACAACACGGGGAAATACAGGGTAAGACGAGTGCTGCCACCAAATAAACCAAGCAATTAAAGAGCAGGACAGAAGATGTCCAAAGACCCAGGAGGGCAAGAGCACAGCGTCTCTGTTCCCACCTCAACACCCTCCTACAGCCCCAAAGATGGGTCTTTAAAGCCATACAGAATTGGGAGTTATTAGCAGGTGCAGGACCAGAAGGAGTCAAGGGTCTGCCTACCCTGGCACCAAGTGTGGGTGCTCTGGAGCAGCACCCATGGGAGAGCAATGGGTACCCAGGGCATCTCTTGCTGCCCTCTGCTGGGATACTCCATGGAGAACAGACGGGGACCAGGAGAACCCTCATCAGAACAGGTCCACCTGAGGGAAAAACCCAGTCTTGCTTCCATCCATCCTTCCCCCACGATCAGCCACAGCACCACATGGTGCAAGGCTCCCTCCCCAGCATATGGGGACCGCAGGCTCAGTGCTGGCTGGATTTGGGCTGTGTTTCTTCTGCCAAGTTTCCTCTTGCTCAAACTTTTGGCCTCCACTTTCCAGGATACAGCCCGATGCTGCCCTTTTGTTCTTAACCACCCTCCTGCAAACAAGCAAAGTCCACCGGTGGCTCATATAATGGATCCTTGTGCTGCTGGGTGGTGACATGGATAAAAAAAATAAATAAATAAAAAATAAATAAAGAGCAATAAGAAGGGAAAATAAAAAAGCAGCCCCAGAGCCCTGAGATCTGCCTGACAAAAGGTGCTTTGTTGGGAAAGGTCAGCTCCGGAGCCAGAAGGGTTTCCCAGGCACAGGCACTGAGAGCAAGGAGGATGCAGGGATTTAGCAAGCGAGGAGAGGGATTAAACACAGCTTTGTTAAACCACAGCCCGGTGGAGGCCTCTGAACTACCCAAGCTCCCAGCCAGGACAGGTGCATGCTCAAGAGTTGGGCTGGTTCACTCCAACGCAAGAGGTCCCCAAGCTCATTGCCTCCAATCATCATCAGGACACAGGGAGGATGAGTCCTCAAGGACCCTTCCCATGCAGCAAAGCTGCAGGTCTGGGCACGAGATCAGGGAACGGGTTCAGCTCAGAAACAACCCTGAAAAAGTAACCACTAGCCAACAAAATAAACCAAATCCTCTGGCATGTGTCCTCCAGGATACAGGCCCTTCTCTGCCAGCTTGACATTAATCCTGTTGGCAAGACAGCAAGAGCTCTCTTGCCCACAAGCAAGGTGCAGCTGCAGGTTGATATAATGTCCTCTTGTGCAGCCTGGGGAAAAAAAAAAAAGGAGAATGGAAACAAATTTCAGTGTCCTACACAATTTGCCTTTTAAAAAAGCCACAAAGAGAAATCAGTTCTCCTTCCCCAACGATTCTTTCAACTTTTAACAGTTGGGTTTTTTCTCCTCCTTCCCAGGAGCTGTTTTGGTGATGGAGCAGTTGTTTTCCTGCCAAAGCAGCATCAGCTGGAGAAAATGAACCCTTTCTCTACTCTTTAAAAAATAAAAATCCTTAATTTTTTTTAAGCTACTTATCCAAAGAGCCAGTTACTTTCTCAGGGAGAGCCATTGCCCCCAGTTAGAGACCAGAGTCCATAGGAATTATGATCACTGTTATCATCATAAGGGAGAGGGATATAAAACACTATCAGCATAGTTTTTTCCCAAGTAGATAAGAAAAGATCGATGAGTGTTTCACAAAGAAAAGCCGTAAGAACAGTTAATCGGTGGATAAAACCTTCATTTAAGTTGAGTATGTAAATAAGCACCTGCCAGCACTCGTGACATCAACGGGCCTTTTAACTACGCGCCTTGGTCCTGGATTTCTGCCACGTTGTTTGTGTTAGGATTTTCCTTGGGTTTTGAGCTAAAAACCAAAGGTAAACATCACTAACCAACGAGGCTGGGCTCCTCTTCTCTGCAGGCATCATCCCTGCAAGAATAAGAGCCTGTGCTTGAGTTGTCTCATCCCTTCTTTTATCATTCAATCCCCAAATGCTCATTTTTTTCATGGAAACAGCAATGGGTCTGAAGAACGTACCTTTTTCTCTAGCAGCCACCCCAATTTTTCAGAGGCTAAAGCAAAACAACGCCTTGTTGCCTCAATAAGACTCTTCCCCACCGCAGAACACATCCACCCACATCAAGGCATGTTCCAAGACTACCTGGTAAATGAGACATCCTCTGGCACCCTCAGGAGAAAACATCCAGCAGCAGATTAGCTTCTGGGTTTTCCCTTTGTGCCGTTGCTATTTAGCACCAGCCCCTCAGACTGAGAATGAGACCAGAGTGGTCAGATCAGGTGCCCAAGACTGCAAGGGGCTTTTCCACCTGGGTGTGGGAGCTGCAGGTCTGAATGCAACCCCTTCCCTAACCTGGTGGGGCTCAAACCCTCCTGTGCAAGCCTGGAGCACTGCAAGAATCAATTCTGCCCTAATGTCTTGGAGAAAGGAGGGCTCAGAGAATTCAAGTTAGCCAAAAAAAAAAAAAAAAAAACCTAAAACACAAGCCAGTGGACAAACTTCCAGTCTCCAGGTGAAGGAGCTGAGGCCAAAGGGTCTGAATTCTGCAGCTGCAGGAGGGTGCAACTCCCCAAGTCTATAATTCCACCTTCCCTGGGGTAGATTGAAAACCAGAGTCAAACATCCCCAGCTGAGCAAACACAGCTTCTCTACATAAACAAGCAAGTGAATCTTGAGGCATAATTTGTCATCTAATTGCACCAACACACCCAGGATTAATCGTTGCATTTGAATGCAAAGAAGTTTTGATTTATGGCACGATCAGGTTTCATTAGCTGGTTACCAACAATTGCTGCCAGCCATTGCAGACAGCCAGAGAAGGTCTCTCAGAGGGGATTTTTGATAAAGCTGAAGGGACAATGGCTATTGAATCACACAGAGACCTGCTGAAGGCCCACGGAAACCAAGAGGGGGAGATTAAAACCTCTGCCACGTTTGCTGCAGACTCCAGTGAGGACTTTTTGGCCCACGCACGGCGGTAACTTGTCTCGTTAGGGTCTACAAGATTTTTATAGCATTATGGACAGGAAGAAGAGGCAGGTTAAAAAAAAGAAACCCAATGAAGTTTTCTGCATTTCAAAGGCAAGGGAACATTTAGATATAAACCATTAACAACCATCTCCCTTTGTCTCAAATAAAGAAAAGTAAGTAAAAAATCACCCTCACCCTAATCAGGACTTTGGCAGGCTGCAGGCACACAACACCAAGGGGTTGAGCTAAACCTTCCCACAACCACCCAGCACCATTGGCATCACCCCAGGAGCTCCCACACACTCACAGCTTTGCTTGCCCAGAGCAGCCCCAGCTCAGCTCCCACCACAAACCAGCAGGTGCCTGGTAATGGGCCAGGGTGCCCTAAGGGACCCAGCCCGCTCAATATACTCAAACGTTGCTCAAAATCACCTAAAATAGCACCTGGCACAGCTCACGGCAACTGCTTCCTCCAAAAGTGAAAGGGAAGCACCCACCTTTCACTGCAGAGCATTGTGCTGAGATCACTCAAGGAGCACAGGATGACCGAGGAGGACCAGGAAGCAGAAGAGGTGGAAGCTCTCAGGTCCCAAAGCCACCGAGGGCCTGAGCACCAGGCTTTGCAAGCAGAGAGGGCTCAGAAAGGTGTCCCACATCCAGCTCCCCCCAACAAGGCTGATTGCTGGAGCTTTAGCAGGAGGTGAAGTGCTCCAGTTAACCCAGGTGAAAGGATGGAGCCTCTAAGCTGGCCTTCCCATGAACTCCAATGACCAGCAGTGATGAGGAGGAGGAAAGACACTCCTGCAGCAGTGTCACCATAGCTGGATACCCACCAGGTGTCCAGATCCCAAATGTGAAAACCTCATGTTTGACCCCAATGCATTTTACCTGCAATTCCCCATTAGCTCACCCATCTCCCAGCCCGACACGGTTTGCAAGCTGGTTTCTCATCCGACCATGCACTAATGAAACCTTTTCAACTTCTCCGGGCTCATGTTCAAGGTTCTCACGTAGGAAGCATGCCCTTGGCACCCAACAGCTTGCCTTGATATGTTGTGGACATTTAGTCCATGAAGGGTGCTCGGGGACAGGCGATAGGAGGTAGTGGTCTCACCCAGTTTCCTTCTGCTGCCCGGGGTGAAACGTAACAGATTCATCAAAAGTGGAGATCCACCATGGGGTGGATACAGCCTGAGATAGATTTTGCAAAGGTCTACGTGGAATTGACCCCTATTCTTAAGGGCTCATGGCTCCAAATATACCCATCACAGCCTGCCGTGTAGCTTGGCACCATCTCTACGTCCCACCACATTCTTCCTCCACCCATCAAGGGTCAGCCATGAGCACAAGCCAGGAGGCTGCAGCATCAAAGGCAGATACTGTTTCCCACCTAAAAAGCATGCACAAAGGGGAAAAAAGGCAGGAAAACAATCCACATCTCTTCAGAGCTGCCAAAATACCTTGAGGGAACACAGAAGGTCTTTCTGTAATGGAGCTCCCTTTGCCCTTAAACACCTGTAAAGCAAAACACAGGGGAAAAAAAAAAAACAAAGATGCTGAAACTGAAACCATGCACTCAGCATCACCTTGCAGGAGGTGTTTCAGGTTAAACCACTGACCTGAGAAGGTCTTTTTGCCCAGTTATGCCTTGGCAGTAGCCAGTGGCAGTGAGAGGAACACTGATGCACGGGTATAAAATTGCCTCCAGTTGTGGTGGGAAGGGAGGAGGCCACAAACACCTTCAGCTGTGGGAAAAAGGAGAGGGGAGAGAGAATGGTTCATGGGGCACCAGGTTCTGGACTGCAGGGGTGAGGGGGGGAACACAGGGGAAGTTTTTTCCATCCTCTGCTCTCTCGCACTGGGTTGGACCTGAAATGCACCTCTGTGGGAAACAAAGGTCTCTTTGCAGAGGTTCCAAGAAGTTGAAGTCAAAACCTTTATTCCTCCTTGCTTGCAGTAAAACCCTCCAAAATTTACCATCACTTGGTTTGACTAAACCTGCAGCTACAGGACAGGAGCACTGGAGCAGTTCAATGTATCTGTGGTGACTTTGTGGGTGCCTTCAGGCTGTTGCATGGAGACATCAAGGCATTGAGAAACGACAGCCTGACCACATCGCACCACACAAGGAGATCAAGTCCCAAAGCTGGAGCTGGCTGGTGGCAGAATGAGTCTCAGCAGGCTGCCTGGGGTATGGATGAGTTTATCCAAGGGCTGGTGGACATGGAGTACAGAGCAGGAGTTTTCCCTTCTCAACACCTTTGGTCCATGCTCCATCAGCACAGGATGCTCATGTGTCCTCAGAGGTGCTTCTACAAAGATGCACACAGAGCAAGGATTTCAACCCAAACCAGTCCAGCTGGGCTGTGGCATCATCGCGCGGCCACCCACAGCATCCCCCAGCCTGGGGTCTTCCATCCCCAAGGAGAGGGATGTAACATCACTTTGGTCCTTGCAGGGACAAAATGTGTGTTTGGGGAGCTGCTGAGCAATGAGGAGGGGTCTGCGAGGCAGCTGAAGGACAGGCAGGGGAAGGATGGGCAGGGGAAGGATGGGCAGGGGAAGGATGGGCAGGGAAGGATGGGGAGGATAAGGATGGGCAGGAGAAGGATGGGCAGGGGAAGGATGGGCAGGGGAAGGCTGCCACCTGCTGACCATAAAAACCTCTCCAAGTCATAAAATGAGACAAAATCCAGATCTGCTTGTGCTTCTTAAAACGTGGGTTTGTGCCCTTATTGTGCAGCCCTCCGGGGCAGGAGAGCCACCAGCAACTCAACCCAGGTGGGAAGGGGAAGACCACAGAGGACACTTGGAAAGGTGACACCATCATGTCCCAAGAGACAGGTGAAAATCACCCCTGGACAGTGGAGGAAGTGTCATGTAAGACATTTCTCTGACCTACCCTGATGCTGGGAGGGACGGTTAAGAAAATCAAGAAGGAACATGACAAGCACTGTGCTGTCTGAGCTAAATTTCTCTCCCCCTGATCCCTCCACCACTGCAGATGGCTCGTGTGTCTTCATGGGCCAGGGGGACATTGCAAACAGTGTCATCATGAGCTAATTTGGTGGCATTAATAAATACCCCATCCAAATGACAGGTAGGAGATCTGGACCTCTCCTCTGAAGGTTGAGCTAATTAGTCTCCTACCTTCCTCCTCTGATGTCAGGCTTTCTCGTAAGGCCGTTGTTGGCCCTAATTAAAGGCTCCTCAAGATGAGTGTCCCCTGAACACCAGCCATATTTTGACAGTGACAATAATTACAGAAATTTCTTTGGTGGAATAATAACAATAATTACCCACCCACGAGAAGAAAGGTCCCAGGAGGAGAGGGCAGTAAGTGGCAGAAAAATCAGGACTTGGAGCTTTCATGTCTTCTGGTGGCCAGTGTTGGGTGAGGGAGAACCACGGCCCAGCTTCCCAAGACTTGCTTGTCTCATCTTACCCCCCAGCATCTTCAGGATCTGAGAGCTTTGCTCTGTGTCCACCCAGAGCTGTCAGTGCCCTCTCCTCCAGGGACAGATCTGGTTCTTTAGGGCTACCTCAGCTGTGCACTTATCAATCCTCTTTTCCTTCACTGGACTCAAGGATTGAAAAGAAAACAAGAGTTCAGTTCCTAGGAGATGCCCCCACAAAAACTATTGTCCTTGGCCTCATGAGCTGAGATGTTCCTCCAGCTCCTGTGCTAAGCCTGGATGTCCCACGGGGAAAAATAGAGACCCATATCCACAGCCACCCACGGTACCTCCTGTCACCCCCAAACTGAAGCAATGATGGCGAACGGCCCCAGTTTCAGATTCGGCCTTGGGGGACCAAACCAGGCTTGGATCCAAAGTGGCATCTTTCCAGCTGATGAGCTGTAACCCGAATTTCACACTGTGGGAAGCAGCAGCAGGTGCTTGGGTATCCAAATGCTCCTTCTAGATTTCTCCTCTTGCTTATCTTCTTCCTGATTTTTACCTCAAACCAAAGGTGTTTGAAAGGGCAGCCCTGTGGGCAGAGGCATCATTTGTCCGTGTGAGATACACCATGGCAAGAAGGGACCATCCCACCCGAAAGGAGGAAACCAATAGGTCAGTCCTTTGATCCAAGAAGTGAGGAAAAAAAAATAGAAAAGATAAGAGAAACAGCAACAACAACAACAACAAAACCCCTCACCGAAGGCGTCTGCTGAAAAATATGGCAACGATTGTATTTTTTTTTTTTCAACAACCCCACTTAAAAAAAACCCTGTAATGATTCATAATGACCCATCCAACTAAACCCAGGAGTACCAATGACCTACCCGTCAGCTTTCAGCATCCTGCTAACAAGCTTAAAAGCACAGGTAAGGAGAAGAGTTTAGCCACAACCAGCTCGAAGGAGGAAAAATAGGATCTTGCTTTTATAGGGGAAGGGCTCTGCAGAAGGTAAGTGCCTTTTCCTCCTTTCTTCATTATCAGTCTCTGAAGAAATTAAACCAGAGTAAAGAAAGTTCTTGGTGATAGGCAAACAAAAGTCTGATTTTCAGCAAATAAAGGGTTGGGGGTGGCAACCAAGAGTCTGATTTTCAGCAAATAAAGGGTGGGAGGTGGAATTTTACCCCTACCTTCACTTTTAAGGCATCCAGCAAAGATAAGAAATGTAAAACTAATTAAATCAACTCCTCTAATTAAATCAACTCCTCTGAAAGCCGCTTTTCTGAGCAGCTAATGGTCAGGGAAGTTCTCCAGCACCCCGGTGATAAGCTCGAGATAGAAATATTGCTCCTAGGTAGAAAAGGACAGGATTGTGATAAGGTTTATTGCAATGAACTCGAGCTTTAGATTAAAGAAAACTGTTCTTGCAGCTGCATGCCCGCACCGAAGCAACGGTAGATGTGCCAACAGGTAATTGTCAGGGTACAATTTTTACTGGCACCCATCAAAAAGCTGCCAAGAGACCTGGGAAGGAGGTTGTCTTGTGCTGGATCTGTCCCAGGCCATGATGCCAGGGATCCTGCAGGGGCTGGAGGTGGGGGGCTCAATGGCAACTGCCGTCCTGGACACTTCTGTCTTGATTTGTGCCTTCTCCAGAGAAACAAATGCAGATCGTCAAGTGGTTGTACCTCTGCGGGCTGGTGTTTGCTGTGCTGATCCCGGCAGGGTGGCAGATGGGCCCTGAGGACTTGGATGATGCATCCAGGTATGGGGCGTTGGTGGAGCTGGCCTGTGGAGCCGGCTGGCACAGGCAGGGGCTGTCGGAGCTGCTCAGCCCTCTCCGTTACATCTGCTGCTGGCTGTCCCAGCTCTGCAGCAACTGCCACGTGCTGCTGCTGTTGTATTTATCCCGACAAGCTCCCTCCAGGCTCAGCCAGCTGACGCAGGGACATTGCCATGTCCCTCTCCCTGGATTTCTCAGCTGTGTCAGACCAGAGAGGGGCTGCAAGGGCATACGGGGTGGGGAGCAGAGCCAGGATGGGGTGATGCTTTTGGTGCAGTGCTGAGTCCCGCTCTGTGCTGGCAGCCTCATGGGAGGAAAGCCCTTTGGGGACCTTCTGCCACAAACCCCACCATCAGCTCTCCATTCTGGAGCTGGAGGAGGCTGATCAAAGCCTGAGGCCAGCACCACGCTCCCTCCCCGGAGCAGCAAGCGGGGACCAGGGTGGAGGCACAAACCCACCGCTGCCAAGCAAGACGTAGGGAAGATAATATGTGGTAGGACATTGCATATATTTGATCTCAGGAACAACCCTGGCCAGGCTTGGTAGACCCATCTGAACCTGAAAATTATTTTTATGTATTATAAAGTCTTTTAGAGGATGCAGCCCCTGCCTGGGGGACCTCAGGCAGGTTGGGTGCAGGATGCTGTGATGGGCATCAAACTGTTTTCCTCCCCCATCCTTCTCTCCCGAGCAGATGGCAGTCGTATGAATCGCAAAGCGCCCGAAGCTTCACCTCAAACATCAAACGGCACTCAGAAGGCACCTTCACCAGTGACTTCACCCACTACCTGGACAGGATGAAGGCCAAGGACTTTGTGCATTGGCTCATCAACACCAAGCGGTACAGGTAACAAAGGGAGAGGGGAATGGGACCATGCTGGGAAATAACCTCCCACCACACCACGAGCCCCCGATCCCAACTGATGATGAAGATTTTGTTCTTTCCTGGGTGCTTTCTTATTTTGAGCAGCTCCACAAAGAGGTACCTGAAGGAGGAGCCCAATAACATCCCTTTCCCAGCCATTTTCCCACCACTCATGTAAGTCATCCCAAACAGCAGACACAGGGAATTGAAAGCCACTGAATGAGTAGTCTTAAAACATAGCCAAAAAACAGTGATTCTGATGCAAAAGCAAAGAGTAGCTCCCTGCACCTGATGCTGCTTCTCATTTTCAATGGCTCACGTGGATCTGCTGGTGTTTATGCGCAATAAAATAAGGAAAATTAAGCTGGTTTGGAGGGGATTTACGATGGGATGAGGCTGGTTTGTTCTCAGCGTGCTTTGTTCTGATGTTTTACACTTTGCTGTTAACGTGGTGGGATCATTTGTGGTTTTGGGGGATATTATAAAGATTCAGTCTCATGGAAGCAAAGCAGAAAATCCCCATTACTGTTTCAAAGCTCCTAAAGTGATTTCAGGGGGAGTTTCTATTCCATGAAGCTGTTTGGTGTTTGTTTGGGTTTGGTTTTGTTTGTTGTTGTTTATTAAGGTACAATTAAATGGCAAATCAAGGCATCAGCTTCTCAGCAGCGTCAGCCTGGGGATGTTGGACCCTCCATGGCCGGTGCCAATTGGATGCTCCACGGGCAGGATTTATACACCACACGCAACTTCGTTAACCCAGTTGGTGTTTCCTCATCACCTCCTCCTGCGGATCATCCTTCCCTTCAACCTGGGATTTCTCCAGCTTCTCTTTCTCTGTAACCACCCCCACGGTGCTGCAGGTCCTGCAGCTTTCCCTCCCTCACAATAAAACCTTTGCTAAACCCAGCAGCCAGTTCCTAACATCTGCAACCCTTCCAAGCATCCCACTGGGATCCCGCACACTGCTGGTCCCAGGGGATTTCAAAGCACTGGCCTCTGACTCTCAGCTTGACTCAGGCTCTCAGCCTTTCCTCAGCAGAGCTGTTCCAGCCCCTCCAGCATCCCCGGAGCCTCTGCTGGGCTCTCTCCAGTGTTTCCCTGTCCCTCTTGAACTGGGGAGCCCAGAGCTGGACACAACCCTCCAGCTGTGGTCTCCCCAGTGCAGAGCAGAGGGGCAGGAGAGCCTCCCTCGCCCTGCTGCCCGCACTCTTCCTCATGCCCCCCAGGAGC
>JANIJG010011171.1:0-13762 GCA_024611175.1 Megaceryle torquata
GCAGGGTTGGGGGGCGGGAGGGCGGGGATCCTCTGTGGACTGGTATTGCGCCTTAGTTCTGGGCGGGGGGAGGGAAGGGGAGGAAAATACTGGCGCCCCTTCTCTCCTCCGCCGCCTTGAAGTAGATTTGAGGAGCTGCCCTTCCTCCTCCCCCCCCCATTCCCGCTGGTTCTTTGGCATCTTCCAGACCATGTCCACTGGGTCCCTCAGTGATGTGGAAGATCTGCAGGAGGTGGAGATGCTGGAGTGCGATGGCCTGAAAATGGATACCAACAAAGAGTTTGGGGCGTCCACCGAGAGCAACGAGGAGGGATCCAATGGAGAGAATGGCTCTCCTCAGAAGGGGAGAGGGGCCTCGGGCAAGAGGAAAAAAGCTCCCCCCAAGAAGAGCCCTTTAAATGGAGTGAGCCAGGAGGGAAAGCAGGTCCAGAGAAACGCTGCCAACGCCAGAGAGAGGGCAAGGATGAGGGTCCTTAGCAAAGCCTTCTCCAGGCTTAAGACCACCCTGCCATGGGTGCCCCCAGACACGAAGCTTTCCAAACTGGACACCTTGAGGTTGGCCTCCAGCTACATTGCTCACCTGAGGCAGATCCTGGCCAATGACAAGTACGAAAATGGCTACATCCACCCAGTCAATCTGGTAAGTCACGGCCCGCCGGCAGCAGGCACTGCATGGGGACAGGCGGGCGAGAAGCTGGGATGGGGCATGCGCGAGAAGAAACCTTCACTGTGCCAGAGAGTGTGGTGCCAGTGGGGTGGCAAGGGGTACTATGTGAGGGGACAGGCTCCCAGCTGTTCTACAATATGCCCCAAGAGCTGAGCCTTGCGGGCCCCATCCACTGCTCCAGGCAATCCCCTCCAAGAGACAGGCAGGGGCCACACTGGCCACAGATAGGCAAGGACAGGCTTTACTGCCCCAGAAATGCCTCAGCAGGTTGATGAAGGCTTTCTACCTGCAGCAACCGGGTATAGGAATTTGGGTAGAGAAAGGTGTATTTTAGGAGGGATCCAAGTCAAGGACCTAGGATTTATCCTCACCCCTCCTCTCTACCATAAAGTTTCCTGCCATAATAGTCCACTCAAGCCCTGGCTTTTTAAACACAGAGTTCGTGGGGCTCTGTGCTCAGCTGCTCAGATTTGCTGGGTCCATGACATTTCTCCTACCCATGTAAACTGGCAAAGGAGAAATAAATACCAGTGTGCAACTCCCCAAGGCAGGTGTCTGCCCCATGCACACTCTGCAAATCCTCCCTGGGATTCACGGTGTCTGTTCTGCTGCTCCCACCACCTACAGAAAATTTTCATGAGTCTGAGGTGTCTTCATCATACCTGGCCACCAGAAAACATCCAATTTCCAGCTCTAAAATATGCGCAACTGATACAAACTGGGGGTGGGCAAGATCTGCCTGAGCTGTTTTTAGACATCCAGCCTTTACATTGCCCACACATGCAGACCCGCTGAATAAACAGATGGCAGAGAGGATCTGTGGGGACGCTTCACTGGGGTGCAGCTCTGCCTTTTATGCTCTGGACTCTGGAGGACAAAGTGCATAACCCGCTCTGTCTGCTGATAAGGGCCTGGGAGATATTCTTTTGGCTAAAAACAAATTCCTTAGCAGAACAACATGCGAAAGAAAAATAAAGTAAAACAAAACCAACACCCAACTGTGATATAACCACCAGCCCCCACACAGAGGCACACTAAAACTTGGCCCTCGAGCCACGGGAAGGCAGGGAAGGCAGCTAGTGGGTGCTGGGGCCTCCGGGTGGCTCCTGCGCCCAAGCAGCGTGGCGGCGGCTGGGCGTGAGGCGGCTCCCGCGAGCAGAGCCCCCACGCCCGACATGACCAAAGGCGGGGGGCGGCGCGGCTGCGGCGGGGTGCCCCCGGCGGGGGATGCCCACGGCGGGGGATGCCGGAGGCATCTATGCTGGGGGGACGCGGATGTGCCGGAGCCAGTGAGGCTTCCTCCTCCCTCCCTCGCTCCCTTCCTCCCGCCGCGATCAGACGGGCTCCGTCGACCCCGGGACGCTCGGGAGGAGCCCGCCGCGCTTGGGAGGCGAAGCTGCATTAGCCGCCGGCAAAAGGGTCCTCGCCGAAGCCAGCGGCCCGAGCCCGAGCCCCGCCGAGCACCGCCAGAAGTGCTGGATGGCGGGCTCGATCCTCCGGGTCGCTCCCGAGCTGGACCCGCTGGCGAAATAAGCGTTGCAATGTGCATTTTTCCCTATATAACCCCCTTCCCACCCGTGTCTTTTCCTGGCAACAGACTTGGCCTTTTATGGTAGCCGGCAAACCCGAGAGTGACCTGAAAGAAGTGGTGAACACAAACCGCTTGTGCGGCCCGACAGCATCCTGAGCCCCGGCGGCAGGGCCAGAAGTGTCCCGGCGCGGCTGGGGAGCGGGCGGCGGGGCGGGCAGGGACACGCCGCGGCCCCGCCGCTGCCCCGGGCCCCGGGCAGAGCGACGGGGAGAGCCGCTCTCCCGGCGCAGAGGAGACCGAATGTGCCCTAGCAAAGACTCCACCCCGAGAGATCCCGACTCTATTTAACTTTATTAAATGCGTGTACAGTCGAGTGTCCTGCAACAACAGCCTTGCTGGTTCAAGCGCTACTAGAGAAAAGACAGAGATCAAACAAAACCTACCACGCGCGTATCTTTTGTCTGAGACCTGTGAAATATGTAGATGCCTAGAAAAACTGACTTTGACAGTCATCTCTATGAAGTAATTCACCCTAAAGATATATAGATATATTTTCTTCAAGCAAGTTTTGCTCTATTTCTGTGAATAAACCTTCCTTTCCACTGAACACGGAGCGGTGTAATGTTCGTTTCCGACTCGGGCCCGGCGGGGGAAGGACCGCGCCTCCGCCGACCTACGGCCGCGCTCGCCTGGCGCGCTGCGGGGAACCCGCCCTGGGCCACGGGAGGGCTGTTTTCCCGGAGCTAAAGATTTGGAGCAATTCCTTGGGAGAGGGGGTGGCCGGGCCAGGACCTGTCCTCGCCACGGGAGCCCGACGCAGCCCCGCCGCGCGGCGCCCGGGCGCTGCGGGAGCCTCCCCAGCCGCCCCCGCCGCTCCGCGGGGACGGGAGCAGTTAGCTATTGATGAAGCACAGTCGGACGGAGGATCCCTCTCTGGCCCCCGCCCTCGCTGCCGGGAACTTTTAACTTAAACATCTCCCCTCTATCGATCAGCGCGCCCGTGGGAGATGAGGCTGAGATAAACAGGAGTGCGGGACGCTCCCCCTGCACCGGCAGCGACCGCCTGCAGCTGATGCGCCAGATCCCACCGCGCTGTTTAATGTTTCAGGGTTATGACCGCACTGTTTACAAGACGTCTTCGGTTATTTATACTGTTATTATTAGCAGAGGGGCTTTAAATTTCCGCTTCACTTGCTCTTTCAATACCGTCCCCCTGTTCCGTTTGATACCTGGATACTTGATGGCCAAGAGCAGGGCATTGCCGGAGAAGGGTAGCGCCAAACACTCCGTCCCGGGCGGGTGCGGGGCGCGTCGGCGGGGGCCAGGGCGCGGTCACAGGCAAAGCAGGGGCCACGGACCATCCCGGGAGGTGCTTCCCCCGGGCACCCCCCGCAGGCGGGCGCTGAGCCGCCCCGGGCAGCCGTGCAGGCTGGATTATGTTTCTTCTCCTATCCCACTTCCCCCCGAGATAACTGGGTGAGGTAGTGCGTCCTCCAGGCGACCCAAATACACCAGTCGGGTTCATGCGTGGGCTAGGTTTAATTAAAGCAGTTCGCTATGAACCGAGGGCTGTGCAAACATCTCGGCCCTCCATATGGAAAGGGCCAGGGCCTCCTGCATCGTCCTAATGGTTTTGAAGGGAAGCGCTGTTTAATTTCACTTTTTCACAGATTTATCTCCATCCCGCACAATTAAAAGCAGACCTCCTCGCCTCTGGTCTAACCATGTAGAACTTCGCTGTTGTGAGTGGGGCTGCTCCAGTTGAGACAAGCAGTTACACATGCAACTTTGACTACTGCCAAACATACCATCTTTAACAGCCACAGCTCTTGCTGAAGAGATGAGCAACTACCAGTAAGCACAGTGGAAAGCCCTGATTTCCTTGCCACAGAAATTGAAAAATTTAGTGCGAATTGTTCTCTTAAACGGAGACAGAATAGAGCTCTCTGACCATAAACTAAGCGCAAATGACTGATAACAGCAAATGCACAAATGCCATTTTAACCATTGCATTTGCCCACTAAATAGAAATTAACTGTTGGATTTAACCAGGATCTCAATTTAAATACATACTAGCTAATGCCTGCTTGAGGCTCATAGCAAGGTGCTGTTTTCCTTCTAGAAAGCAGAATTGATAGGCATCTGAGATATACAGAAAATTAAGAGTTAAATTCTGAATATTTTCATACTTACTTCTTTGCCACCCTGCTTTGAAGTGTTTACTAACTGCACTCAGCATCTTTCACACCCTTTTTTAGTTAGCTATGTTCAGTGTCCATTTGCCACCTGAAACACAGCATGGAGAAAGATAAGGGAGAAATGCAATAGTATCCCGTGAAATGTGAGGAACACAGCCGCAACCATGTGCCAAAAGCTGCAACACAAGTGGAATGGTAAGAGGAGTCTGTAGACACTGTTATTTCTAATGCTGCTCTTCACTTTATCCGGCAGTCTATATTGCAAGTCTCTTGGGGACTAAAATATTCCTCAGGCATCCTCCACCTTCCTCAGTCCTTGCCTCTGAGCAACAGTTTAGCAACAAACAAAAAGGCAAAAAGAAACCAGCAATAAACAAAAGCAACCAGCCGTACACCAAAGGGTAAATATCAGCCTTACTCTGGTTGTGAAACAATTAGTGACTTTATTTCCATTTTGAAGACAACGAACATATTTTTTAGAGGCATTTATGTGGCTGGGAACTGTTGGTCCACTGACTTCTTGTGTAAGGGCACAGCCCTGACAGTATTGGCAGTTAGACTTTAATGGCCCAAGTTTCTTGGATGAATTAAGAGTCCTATCATGCATCTCTTCCTCACTGCTGAGTGCAATTTTACAGAAAAAAAATTACAAACATAACATACATGTTTAGTCTGACTGAAGCAACTGATGATTTTGAAAGGAGCTTGCAAATGTGCTAAGGGAAAAGAGGGAATTCGTTTAAATATTTATGTAAATTATTTTAAAGAAAATATTTTGTTTGTTGTATTGCTTTTCCATACAAGGTGATGCATTTTAATATTTATCAAAATATACTTATACCCCTTCTCCATGTCGAAACAAAACTGCCTTGATTTATCTTTCTGTATCTACATGGATGTAGATGCAGCTGCATGAGTGTCTGTATACATTCTCTCCCTATAATGCTTGAACTCATTGCCTGATTTCAAGTGAAGTTGACAGAGGTCTCAAAGATAACTAAATAGGTATAACTTTGTGTGTGTGTGTGTGTGTGAAAACAGGCAGCTGAGAAAGGAAAAAATGTCTTTAAATTCGGCAACTAAAGGAAAGGTTTCAACATGAACTCAGCCCTTACCAGCTATGAGAGCATACAGATCAGAGTTCCAGCTGTAGATGAAGCTTCAAACTCTGCTTCAATTACAGGATATAAGTTCATAGAAAACCTGCTTACAGACAGAGTTTTAAGATAAGAACTCTCTAAAAATAGTTTAGCCCCATCTGATTTTAATACTGGTTTGTGGGGGGGTTGTTCGGTTTTTGGTTTTTTGGGGTTTTTTTTTTTTTTTTTTTTTTTTAAGGAAACCCAGTTCCACTACTTCATGACCATTATTTCAGATGAGATAGAGAATTAAAAAAATCTTTTATTTGCAGAGCTGCACTCAGTGCTCCGGCTCCTGGGTTCAGTGCTCATGCTGTACTCCTTAGCAGCAGTTTTCAGTCAGTAAGGTCTTTAGGAGCAAGCATTTTTCCATCCCTTACAAAACACACATTTTAGGCTTATCTTATCCTCTCTCTGGGATGGAAATCTGCCAGCCTGAAGATCATCATAGCAAGAAAACCACTTTGCAGACACCTGCACAATGCCTTGCTGTCTTGGGTGCTGACTGGGGCAGCAAGGCCACAGTGATGGTCATGCCCCTGAGGTGTAAGGTGCACAAGGAGAACATACACTAGATAATTTATTCTTTAAAGTACCTCCAAGGCTGAATTTCCCAGCTCACCTTGGAAATTAAAAGGACAGAAAATCTGTGTGGTTTGTTCTGTAGAGAAGCTTGTTTGAATCCCAGATAAAGTGACAGGATCACAAGCACAGGTTTGTTTGAAGCATTCGTATTGGTGACTCCACAGTTGTGTCTGCCTGGAAAAACATGCTTCCTTGCAATTGAATAATTTTTAAAATGAATATTTTTAAAAAGGTAATCTTTCCCAAAACCTCATTGTCATTGCAATTCATAAATCTTTGTAGGGGAAAAAAAAAAAAGCAAAAGATGCGAGCTAATTACAGGTAATAAGCTGTCTAAAAGAGAACAAAGCTTACATATATCTTGTGTACAAGTGGAGGGTATAACCTTATAAAAGTGCAGGGTATTTCTGATTTCTGTCTGGATATCTGAATGTAGATCATCACTTACAGTCTCCCAAAAGGGACAGGTTTTTAAATGAAATTTCAATGACATTGAAATGAAATTAAATTTCAATGGAATTGAAATTTGTGGCACCAAACAACAGAGCATTCTGTAATTTCCATTTATTTACATACCCAGAAAAACCTCCATACAGAAATTGTCCCAACAGCCAGAGATTTGAATTGTCCCTGTTCATGGCTAGTCATGTAACACTGACTGTTCCTCTCTTAAGGCTGTGCTGCCAAATGCAGACCCACAGGGTAAATACAACTTTGTGCTCACTATTCGTCCGTGGACTGCTTTGTGCTCTTCTGCCCAGCATGCTTTATGGATGGGAGGAGGCACAACCAGTGATAATCACTTTTTTTTTTTTATCTAGTGCTGCCAAGCTATTGGTGTGTTACGGCTTGGTGAATTTCTGCAACCCTGAGAAGATGTCATAGGTCTGATCTAAAACTTTTGCTTTGGGAGAGATGTGAAAAAATCTTGGGTTACCTTTGTGAGGACTGCTGCTGGCAGACTCCAAACCCAGCAAAGTTTTCCAAGTAAATGATTTTTCTTTAGTTCGCTTCAGACACTGTTATATCTGAGCTAGCTATAAAAAAAAATGACTTTGTAGGCCTAGGCATGCAGTCATCGCATTTCCCAAATGCGGCGTGGACATACCCTAGGGTCACAACAGGCCTGAGATGACGCATTTTCTTGCCTTAGGGTTTTGCCCTTAAACTGAAACTTGTAAACAGATGAAATACATTTTCAAGCCAATGCACATGCGAGCACACAGCTACACTGTCATTGCACGAGGAATGTAGAGATCCAAACCTCCTTGCGAGGAAAAAAGAGATCATAACAAAAGCAGAAGAATAAAAAACAGTGCAAACCTTTCCTTCACTTTAAATTCTATAAGGCAATTTTCCTTAAGCAAGAAGAAAAATACCCAACACTTATTTACATCCCAGGCTGCTATATAAACTATAAGACCATATCCAACTATAAATATGGATTATCAACACACTTCAGTTTTCTCTTGCTTGTTTATAGGCTGTTTAAAAAAAAACAAGGATCAGAAACACTAGTGAAAAAAAAATAAAAAATGGAAGGGTCCAGCTACACAGCCAGGAGACAGGAGGAAGGGGGGAAAAAGGCACAGAACAATCCTCTTCCTCTGACTACTACTGATCAGTCCTTGTGAAAGGATGGGCTGGGGAAGGGAGGAACTATCAGCAGCTCCATCACAGCCGGGTGGGACCAGACCACCGGGGAGAAGGAAACTGGGAGGCTGAGAGCTGCAGCTGCCTTCTCTGGGAGGAACATCTGTGAAATCCTGCACAGCAGCAGCACGGGAGGAGGAGTGGGCACAGGCAGCGAATGTTCCCAGGGATGCACTCACACAAATAACTGTCCCACTGGATGGCTTCCCAGGCTGCTGCGGCGGCACTTCCCTCCCCCGTCAGGGATGAGGCGAAGGCCATCGTGTGCAACAAGCAATCCAAGTGTCAGTGCGGCCTCTTGCTTCAGCATCCTGTTTCTTGTGATGCTTGTTGACAGCTGAGCTGACCAGTGTGGGAACAGTTCTTCCTCACCAGTAACATGTTGTTTCTTTCTTACATAAGGACTTTTATACCACTGCCACCTCAGAGTCAATACAAAAATGAAACAGAAGATGGCAGTTACCTCATTACCACTTGCTGTCACCTCATGACCAAATGTTTTTCTATAGGAGGTCGCTATCATTATACAGATGGGAAGAAAAAGAGGTGCAGAGCTGACAACTCACTGGCTGAAGGTTCACACATAAGATCAATATAGGCTTAGGGTGCCAGCTCTTCTGGTGCACAAGCTTACAAGCAGTTCTAGGCACACTGAAATCAGCAATGATCTTTGCTCATTGAATTCATTACAAAGGTAGGAATGAGAAGGGTGTAGGGAAGGATCCTCTCTATCTATACTCATACTTGCTAGTATAGATAAAACAGACTATGGACTGTTGGCTCCAACCACCAGTGCCATGGCCGGGGTCACATCCAAATATACCTATGTTTTACTCCACAGTCAGCAAAGGGTAAGAACAGTCCCTGGCACACACCATTCCCAGAGCATGCTTGGACATTTCCAGAAGAAAGTTAGTCACATAGGCCAAAGGCATGCCAAAGACCCTGCTAACAACCAAGCACTATGAAAAATGAGCCTTGGCCCTGTTTTATCAGTGTCACTGCAGCCATAAAAACTAGAACAATAAAGGTACTTGATGCCTTTGTCTCACCCCCACCTCGTGCTCTTCTCACTTGTTTTCTTGATCAACCTGCTATCTTTTATGGGCCAAAAATTCTTAGTGGGTACCTTCTTTACTATTTGCATCTCATAACTGATAAATTAAGACTAGAGGTCACTAGAAGCAAGAGGACGAGTTCAAGATCAAATATAACAGGAGATTTAAACAACTTTATATCCTCAATTATGCCATTGAAAACTTCTGTTCATCTGTTGCCCAGCTCTACTAAGCTCTGCAGTTCCCTTTCTACCTGAGCTGTGAGTTCCCTGGTGCCAAAATTCGATATATGCACTCAGAGTATCTCTTTCATGCTACTGCCGAGCAGCATCGTGTTAACCTCATGCCAAGACCTGGAATTGAGATATTCCCTTACTTAAGTCCATGGGAAGGCTTGAGACAGACAGCAGGTGCTGTCTGCGCATGCTTAACATCTTTCTGCTGGGGCAGGAGGCAAGATGGGGCAAGCAAGGCCAGCACCCACAGATTGCTTGGCTACAGCTACATGTAGCGTGGCAGGGAGACTGCTGAGGAGCCAACATTACCATCTTCCTGAAAACTTTTCTCCCTCATTTCCCTCACACTCAGTCTTCTGACTCTACTACTTTCACCACGTTTCTCTTTTACTGTCAACAAAGGTCAGTAGGCATAGTCTCAAAATACCATCCAGTTGTACAGGATGAAACTACAGATATATATTAAATTATTAAAAAGTTTACTAAAGAAAAACCTCATTTGACTTCTATTTTGGGGTACTTAACTGCTTTTTTCTTCATATGCTTATATTAAACAGTATATCTAGCTATATATATTACACAATATATACATATACAATGTAATATATAAACTCCATGTTAAAAATATGGCATAAATATTTACATACTACATAGTATCTATGTTTATTTTGAATATAAATACAACTCTATAAAATAATATAAATTATAGAATTACACAGAATTGCTTGAATTTGGTGGAGCTTGTGGAAGTACCACTTAAGGCAGGGAGGCAACAGTCTGATAGTGCTGGCATGAGTTATCATACTGTACATCATAAGAGAAGTGTGAGAAGGTGCATTTGAGTTTAGAGTTTCACCTGATAAACTAAGCCCTGGAGCGAAGGATTCCCTCTCTGACTGATCTCCTGCCAGACGTTTAAGCTCTTTCCCTGCTGGCTGCCAGCTTGGGAGATGTCTCGTAATTAACCTGGAGTATCATACGCATGTAGCTGATGACTTTTCCACACAATGTCATTTCTACAGAATGGGTGAGATACAGGTTGCTCCCAGGGACTTCCTCTTCAACACCAATACTTCAATATAGTCTCCTGCAGAGAGCCCACAGTACTTAAGATGCAGCTGTATCAAACTCCTCATCTAGTCTTCACTGTGGATTGCCTCAGGGGCCATCCAGCTTTCTCTCTCCCCCTACATTTTCCCACAGTCTACCTTGCATTAGATCTTACCTGATTAAAAATTAACCCTTTAAAAAATAGACAAATCCAGATAACCAAGCATTTGTTTCTATTTGGTGAACATTGATTTGATTTTATTTTTTTACAGAAACCTGCTGTTACAGCTGAATAACAACATAATGAAATTGCACCTTTGTTCTCTCCCATTGCTGTAATTACTGAACAAATGTATGTGTGGTATCCTAAAGTTTGATTATCTTTATTTTAATTGCACTAGGACTGATGGTCCAAAGCAGCCCACGATTCCATGCACAGGAAACAGCCTCCCCACGCCTCCATCTCCTCTTTACTTCCCAAACAATGGATTGAGAAACAAAGGCATAGGAAAATTAAATCACATAGTAAGGAAGCGACAGTGTCAGCAATGGCCTCTGTGCCTTCCCCGTTTGATGTCAGTACAGCATCTGGTCAATAAGAATAAGCAACAGCAAGAAGCAGATGAGGACACAGTTTCTGCAGGTGGGAAATCCTTAACATCTCATTAGTACTAGTGGAGGAAGCCAGAGAGCCAAACTGGAGTTGCACAGAGCGATGGAGACCAGGAGAGGGTGAACATAAGGACAGGATAACCAGTTTTGTAACTACATAGGTATGGGATAAAATTGCAGACATAACTGATAAACTGTCAAAATTAAACTATCAAATTAGGTAGGTGCCCAATCACCTTATTTGCATTCCATGTTAATGTGATCGTAACTACTTGCATACATTTACACACTTTGCAAATATATATTTAAAGATGCAACCTCCAGAACATATTGTAGTCTGAATGGGAAAAGCTCAGTATGACAAAGCAGATAAAACTTTGAAATTGTAAAGGTTCATCTCTTCCTCAGTAAATAAATAAATAAATGAATTCTTAATGTCTGGTGATGACTGCACATTTCTGTGAACACCTGCTAGAAAAAGTTATAGTCTGAAAAGAGCAAGCATGTGGAGATAGACAATGGATGTGTATATAATATATGTGGATATGACATTTGGTGTCAAATATATGTAGACCTTTATGAGTATGCTAAAAAAAAAAACCACCAGATGCTTAGGCAGAATTCAAGCAAAATCAGGTTTATAAAACTTCTCTTCATAACTTGCCTATGCGATCAGCTATTCAGAAAAAAAAAATAATAAAAAATATTAATACAGCCATATAGAACCTCAAAAGTACTGCAAGGGAGAAGACATCTAAACAACCTACTCCACATTAGCACAGTTAATTGGAATGACTCAGAGCCTTTATGCTGAAGCTCATAAAGAATTAAAATATCCTTAAGGCACTCCATAAAAATGCTGGAGATCCCGTGCAGAGTTAATGAACTGTGGTAACAGCTGCTCTAAATTCAGAGTTCCACTTTCCAAAAGCTCGCCTCGCTTCACCATCTTCACCTAGATGCGATGGAACCGTTTCTGGAAGAAGCCGCGGGGTGGCAGCGCTGCCGCACGCTGCTGCGAAGCCAGCTGGCTAACAAGGAAGCGAATCCCGCATCAAGCAGTACTGTCAGTAACACACTCGCTGCTGATTTGAAGTGAGAATCTGAAAAAATTATTCTTGACAAGCGAACCTAGTAATGCATTTCAAGGATTCAGTTGCATCTAGCAGAGGAAAACATCCCCAACTCTGAGGACTTCAAAATTTCACTTGAATACTGTTCCCTCTGTCCTGATCAAACTATTCTGCTATCACTTCACACACGGGAAGTAATTAATTATAGAACCTCAATTTCAGAAAATTGTCAATACACTGAATACTCTGCACTACACGCTTATACACACATAACACTTTTCACATAAAGACCGATGTGTCTTTACAAATCTAAAATCCACCTGAGTTTATTTCATTCCTCTGTCTGGGTGGTGGGTGTTTAATTGGCCACACTGCAACCACATTCATTCATCCTTGAGTTCCCAGGAGAAGAACAACAAACATCACTTCCAAGAGAAAATGTTAAGTATAGCTGAAAGGCAGTTCATCACAGGCTCTGCTCCATTCAGGCAGCAGAGGTGGTGCCAAATTCGGAGGACTGTCCTAGACAAGGAGAACCATTGCTATCCCAGCCATCCCCAATGTGTCCTCCTGTCCCCTTCCCAAAGTGTGCACTGTGTCTTTCCCTTCAGTACCAAAGAACATTGCTTTAAATTTTAAACAATCTTTAAAGCATTTGTAAGACAAGAGGTGGTGACCAGAATCCCACCACAGCACAACACACATGTACACAGCAGCAACAGTGGCACCATGTTGTTGCTCTGAGGCCTAACTAATGACTGGGAGCTGGGATTGCTCAGCCTGGAGAAGAGAAGGCTCTGGGGAGACCTAACAGCCACCTTCCAGTACCTGAAGGGAGCTGATAAAAAGCCTGGAGAGGGCCTATTTACAAAGGCCTGGAGTGAAAGGACAAGGGGCAGTGGTTTTAAATTAGAAAGGAGTGGATTTAGATTAGAAATAAGGAGGAAGTTCTTTACCACGAGGGTGGTGGAGCACTGGAACAGGTTGCCTAGGGATGTGGTTGAGGCCCCATCCCTGGAGACATTCAAAGTGGGGCTTGACAGAGCTCTGAGCAACCTGCTTTAGTTGAGGGTGTCCCTGCTGTCAGCAGGGGGGTTGGACGAGATGACCTCTAGAGGTCCCTTCCAACCCAGATATTTCTATGATTCTATGACTGGAGGTTGGCCAATGTGACGCCCATCCACAAGAAGGGCTGGAAGGAGGATCCAGAAAACTATAGGCCTATCATCCTGACCTCGGCTTCTGGCAAGGTTATGGAGCAGATCATCCTGAGTGCCATCAATTGGCATGTACAAGTCAACCAGGGGCTCAGGCCCAGCAAACACGTGTTTAGGAAAGGAAGGTCCTGCCTAACCAATTTTATTTCATTCTATGACTGGGTGAGCCATCTGGTAGACAAGGGGAAAGCTGTTGATGTGGTCTACCTAGACTTCAGCAAAGCCTTTCATAAAGTCTCCCACAGCATCCTCCTGAAAACCTGGCAGCCCATGGCTTGGACAGGTGCACACTTTACTGGGTTAAAAACTGTCTGGATGACTGGGCACAGAGAGTGGTTGTGAATGGTGCTGCATCCAGTTAGTGTCCAGTGATCAGTGGTGTCCCCCAGGGATCAGTACTGGGCCCAGCTCTATTCAACATATTTATTGATGACCTGGATGAGGGAATTGAGTCTACCCTTAGTAAATTTGTGTATGACAGTAAGTTGGGGGCGAGTGTCGATCTGCTGGATATGAGGTTTAACAAGACCAAGTGTAGGATTCTACACTTTGGCCACAGTAACCCCCTGTACGACTAGAGACTGGAGGATGAGTGGCTGGAGATCAGCCTGGCAGAGAAGGACCTGTAAGTGCTGGTTGACAGGCGTCTGAGCACGAGGCAGTAGTGTGCCCAGGTGGCACAGAAGGCCAACGCCATCTTGGCCTGTATCAGGAATAGTGTGGCCAGCAGGTCTAGGGATGTC
>JANIJG010011172.1:3182-18137 GCA_024611175.1 Megaceryle torquata
TATTTTTGGGTCTATTATATGTTTTGGATGAGAAAATTTATGAAAAAGAAGGGAGATAAGAGGGGGGGGGGGGGGGGGGGTGAAGAAAGAGTATGATAATATTTTAACATGGTAAGGAAATTAATTAAGATTTTTCAATCCCCTGTTTTACTGACTTCAAAATAACAATATTTGTCTTAATGTTTCCTGTAGAAGTCTGGAAAGTAGAATATTGTCCCTATTCCCAGGTGCCGCAGTCAGCAAAAGCTCATAGGAGGGGATGAGGGAGAAGAGGGAATCCTTGCCATTTATCATCGGGCAGCAGAGACTCCAGATTTGGCTGCCTGACAAGGAAAGACGTCTGCCCGACAAGGAAAGACGTCTGCCCCACTTCTCAGGATTTGGTCTCATTCTCTCGTAAAACATAGTACAATATTTTTGCTGCCAAAATTGTTTAAAAGCGGGTCCCTGCTTGCTTCGGGTTTTTGTTTAAAGGTGAAATTTATAGTCTTCATTCTCTTCACATTTGTAATTTTTGCTCTATAAGCAGAGGACCGAGTGGCTGATGACTGTTTAATGTTGTTAATTAAGTAGAGCTAACCCTGGGGTCTTTAAAAATGTCAGTGTGTGTCATCTGTCGTCTTCAGCTCAACTGCATTTTAATTCACTGTTAAGATATTTAGATTTCCCAGATAATTAAAACTCCCTGAAAAATTGTTTGCAGGTGATGTGTCAAAGATGTTCTGAATTGCAGCTGGAAACCCACAAATGATGGCTCCTTTCCAGAAAATAAAAGTTCTGGTAGGGTCAGCTTAGTAAATTAAGGATGTAAAGCAGGGAGGAAAAACAGGAACCAAATTGTTATCAGGTTTTCTCTGCCAGGCCTTTGGTCACCTCTTCATAGAATGGTTTGTGCTAGAAGGGACCTTAAAGATTGCCTAGTTCCAACCCCCTTGCCATGGGCAGGACACTTCCCGCTAGAGCAGGTTGCTCAAAGCCCCAGCCAACCTGGCCTTGAACACTTCCAGGGATGGGGCATCCACAACTTCCCTGGGCAACCTATGCCAGTGTCTCAAAACCCTCAGAGTGGCGTTTCTTCCTTACAACTAATCTAAATCTACCCTCTTTCAGTTTAAAACCGTTACCACTCATCCTATCACTATATCCCCTGATAAACAGACCCACCCCAGCTTTCCTGTAGGCCCTCTTTAAGTATTGAAAGGCCATAGTGAAGTATCCCCAGAGCCTTCTCCAGGCTGAACAACCCCAAGTCTCTCAGCCTGTCCTCACAGAAGAGGTGCTTCAGCCTTCTAATCATACTTGTGTCCTCCTCTGGACCCACTTAAGCAGGTCCATGTCTTTCTTACACCGGGGGCTCCAGAGCTGAATGCTGTACTCCAGGTGGGGTTTCATGAGAACAGAGAGTAGAGGAGGAGAATCCCCTCCCTTAACCTGCTGGTCACCCTTGACTGGCTGGTCACACACAGGCCGGGATGCAATTGGCCTTCTGGGCTACAAGCACGCATTGCTGGCTTATAGTCAGTTTGTCATCCACCAACACCCCAAAGTCCTTCTCAGGGCTGCTCTCAATCCACTCATGGCCCAGCTTGTATTTGCACTTGGGATTGCCTCGACCTGGGTGCAGGACCTTGCACTTGGCCTCAATGAGGCCCACGCAGGCCCACCTATAGTTCTTGGCCATACCTATCCCTGCTCTTCATCTGCAGCTCTGCCCCTGGCCTGTCTCATTGCCTGGGTGCTTCTGTGTTTCCAGCTGGTTTGCTTTTGGTTGTCCTAGGAGGTTTCAAGCAGTGGTTTGAACATAATTTTTACTTTCTTGAAACAACTCCAGAGTTTTGAGTTTTGGCAGATGATTAGCTTTGTCTCAGCAGGAGCCTCGTCATCAGTTACCACTGGGGAATGTTAAGAATTGATTTAACTCAGCCTATGAGCATTAGGAAATGACATATTGGTGACAGCCTCCCCGGCAGCTGGTGTCACAAATAGTTTAGCTGTGAGCGTAGACTCGTAATTGTTGCTAAGGTGCTTTCCTGACGGAGGCAGCCAGGGCATCCCCGAATGAGTTACAGGGGAGAAACGCAGGGAGTGGGTGGAGAGGGGTCTGAGGTGCTTGTTAAAACCAAACAAACCAAAACAACCCAAACCCAACAGTATGTTTTCTAACTAAAGTTAAACATACAAGGTTCCCCTCCACACGCCTAGTTCCCACCTCTTCCTTCCACCTATCGCTTCACATGCACTTGAGCTGCTCAATTGAAACAAAAGGTAGAGAAATCAGGCAACTTCTTTCTTCTCCGTGTGACAGAAGTAAATGAGCCTTCACCAAGCCTGTGTTCCTGGGGGTGTTTCTGGGGCTCAGGGAGAGCCCTGCCTCTGGCCCTCATGACAGGTGATGTCCAAGGAGCGTTTCACTGAGCGTCCTTTGGCTCTACCTGCTGCAGTAACAAAGCCACTGTCTTGGGTTTTGCCCAGAGGAAAAGATTCATCCTACTAATAATGTTTTGCCACTTTCTTGTCAGGGAGATGGGGCCCAGCTCTGTAGTATGGGGAGTTTTCCAAACTGCAGTGGCTTTGATGGAGAAAGCAGCACTTCCACCCAGCATCCCGTGAGCTCCTTCACTGGGCTGTGCCTCCACTATGTCCTGTCCCAGCTGGACCTCCCACCAACGCTCACTGAAAACCCAGCACCAAAATCCCTTTGCGTTTAATCGAGCAGAGAGAGAGTTTGCAGTCCACCTTTAATCTTTACTGCATCAGAATTCTGAAGAATTAAATTTTATATGACTCCCAGTGCGTGGCACAACATTTATCAGCCCATAAGGACTTCATCTGTGAGCAGCTACTTCTGCAATCCCCCCACTCTTCCCCTTTCACGAAACATTGCTGAAGAAAACGATGTCACGATTTTTCTTCTTGAAGAGGCTGTATTACAAAACAGGCTGAACCTGGGGTTTTAACCTTTTAAAATCATATCAGCACACTGAGAAGCCTGTAAATGTGTTTTAAAGGCTCTGAGGAGTACTCAATACGGCCATTTAAATGCTTTCTACAGGCCAATATTGATGTGTCTTTTTGAACTGGGGTGATGGAGAATTACTTCAGCTTGTACACTCGGGGCGGGGCGGGGGGGGGGAGGGGTTGTCAGGGGTTTTAAAATTAAGCTGTGCTATTTTTGTGCTCATCTGTATGAGTTGGCAATTTTCATGCAAATTATGGATTCTTAAAATAACTAAACATACAAAAGAGTTGAGTTTCCTTCAGAGGAGAGCCTTGGTCTCAAAGACAAAATTTGATTTTAGTGCTTTTTTTTGTAGCAGACCAAATCGTATCTTTGCAGACTGACAGTTTTTGTATATCCTGGGATGATTATTTGTGATTCCACTTAAACGAGAATCCACACAGAACTCAAAATACTTCTGATGTGAAAACAGATCTAATTTAAACCTTTCTCAGAAGTCATGGTGCCACTGGGCCGTTGCCTTTTACCATCAGATAAGCACAACCAGCTCCAGGTGCTCGAGTGCCAATGTAAAGCTGCCCAATCCTGGAGTCAGATGGCTTTACAATTGGACTCAATGACCCTAAAGGTCTTTTCCAATCTAAAAGATTCTATGAATATTCTATGACTCGAGTTTATTACTTGTTTTAGAAGCAGTGAAGGGCTGGCGTGCAGAATGCAGAGTGGGGGAGTCATCCCTAGACCCAGCAGTTTGCAGCAGCCCAGATCCAAATACAGTGCCCGTTAAGCTGCCTTAAAACTGTCCAAACAGATCGACTCAATTCCGGCTGTGTCAATATTTCCCTTCTCATGAAAAATGCCGCTCGGCAGTTCGGATCGCCCCGATAACTGAGACCCCAGGTATTTTTTTCTTTATATATTTTTCATATATATATATTTTTTTTTTTTTTTTTTTGCCCCCCCATCCAGCGCAGCCTCTGGGTCCAAAGTCGACGCCGGGGGCAGAGACGCCGATGCCTTCGCAGCCTTACGACCCGGGGTCGGAGCGCGGTGCTGAATCACCACCGGGGGAGGTGAGTGGGGAGGGGATGGGGAAGGCGGTGCCGGTCGGTGGGGCAGCGCCGGTCGCCCCCGCCCCGCCCGCCGCCGTCCCCGGCTGCACACGTCACTTGTTATGTCTCCGCCGGCGGCCGCGGCTCCGCCGGGGCGGGGACAGCTGCGGGAGGGAGGCGGGGGGGCCGCGGCCCCGCGGCGCTGACAGCCCCCCCCCCACCCTACTCTTCTTTCCCCTCCCCGCCCCGCGGCAGCCCGGCCTCCGGCTCGGCGCTCCCCGGCCCCGCGGCGGGCAGCCCCCGGCGGGAAGATGTGGGTGAAGCTGTGCTGTTTGCTGCTCTACTTCCTGGCGCTCTTCGTCCTGGCCAGGGTGTTCGAGGCCGTGGCGTGGTACGAGAGCGGCTTCCTCGCCACGCAGCTGGTGGACCCGGTGGCGTTGAGCTTCAGGAAGCTGCGGACCATCCTGGAGTGCCGGGGACTGGGGCACTCGGGGCTGCCCGAGAAGAAGGATGTGCGGGAGCTGGTGGAGAAGTCAGGTACGCGGAGCTCCCCTCTCAACCCCCGCCTGGGGAAGGAGGGAGGTCGGCTGGTCGGTCCCCTGCCTGAGGAAGGCGATCGATCGCCGGTGACCCCCCGCTCGGGCTCCTGCCGCCCTTGGATGGAGCCGCGGGCGCTGCTTCCCACGCCTGCGGGCGGCGCAGGGCGAATCTGGGGAGCGAACTGGGTTCCCCCAGCAAGGACCGAGCCGCCGGAGCGGTTAAATGGAGGAAGGCAAGGGGAAGCTCCGGGATGGTGACGTTAAAAACCTCGTCGGCGTTTTAAGCCCGAATAGGCTGCGCGGAGGGAAGGCCTTCGTCGGACGGGTCACTGAGAAATAGGTCTACCCGGGTTATGCTGGGTGGCAGTGGGCGGCTGGGGTCGGGGTGGCGAGGTGGTGGTCGTGTAGGGGAGAGCGAATGCCGCCTGCCGCGAAAAATGAGGAGGAAAGAAGCCAAATACATGCAGTGGATTACTGTTTATAGCTGGGCATGGCTTTTTTTTTTTTTTTTTCTTCCTTCCCCCCTTGTATTCCGCTCCCTACCCATTTGCTGGTTTTATTACAGGTATTGCTATTAAGGTGGATACTGGGGAAAGGGTGGATTTTATAGGTGAGGAGTGGAAGGGATGGGTACCGAGGGGCACGATAGAAGAGGAACAGAAGTAGATCCTATGTACAAAAAATGGCTTGGAAAAAGGCAGGGAGGTGTTTTGGGAGCAGGAAAAAGCAGTCGAAAGATGTGGACTTTTGAGGAATGATGAATAGCGAAGGGTGAAGAGCAGTGGAGATGTGAGGAACGGCAGAAGTGTCTTGAGAGCAAGGATGCTGGCCTGAAGTGGTTGGAGGGAGCTGGCCCCAAAGATTGGGAGATGGGGCTGATGTAATAGCTGTAGTGCCAGCCAAGCAGGAAAATATGAGTAGCTGCTTTTAAATTGATGATTGAAGGGCTGGTGATCCAGGAGAGAGAAATTCCAGTGAGTGGGGTAGGCAGTGAGGGGCTTAAATATCCAGGCAGAGAAAAAGAAGGATTTGGATTAATTTAGTAAGTGCCATAACCTTAAAAATGCTGGTGTAAATAATAGATATTATTACCGGGCATTTAAATCTAATTTGCTTATTGCTTATTTGCTTATCTAATTTTGCTAATTGTCCATTGTTTATGTTGCTTATTCACTTTGCTGCTCCAGCAGTAAAAAGCATTAGGCAATTTCACTTTTTGTTTCCAGTCACTTTCACTCCTTTGCTGTCAGGTACTTCCACGATGTCATGATGTTTGGGTTGGAAATGCTGCAGGGAAGTGTTTAACTCCAAACAAACAAACTATTAACCGACTTCTTCAAATGTCATGGAAACATGTCTCATACCAACAGGCTTTGCATCATTTCTCTGTGGTGGTGTTTTGTGTTTGTTTGTTGGGATTTTCTTTGGTTGGTTGGTTTTGTGTTTTGTTTTTTCTTGGTGTTTTTTTTTTTTTCTAAATTCTGTTAATACTTTTGGAAACCCTTCAAGGGTTTAATCTGTAACACTTTTTTACTTTATGTTTTGAAGGAGAGAGCTTTTTTGGACAAGACTTCATTTCTTCAAGCCTAATAGATTAGTTATTAGAATGCTAGTTGTCATTAACAGCGTTTGTAATGATTGTGAAATAAAGCATGAGAAGGAAATGGGATTACAAAGGAAACATTATCAGATGATGTTACTGTGAGCTCTTTATGTCACTGGTGTTGGAGGTCATGGCAACTTTTTCCAACTGTGCAAACAGAAGCCAACAACTAAATTATTCTACCTGAGATTTTTAATTGCAGTGGATCAGCACTGTTTGGGGTTTTTTTGGTTATTGATTGACATTTCAGAAGTCTGTTTGAATTATCAGTGTTAAGAAGTTGTTTGCTGCAAAATTACTATCCTCTGAAATGAAAGCAAAGATACATCAATTAAAATCGCTCTCAGCCACTGAATATTGTTTTCAGAGTGAGGCTTAGAAAGTTTTTTTTTTTCTTTTGTACACTCAGTTGCACATGTGGTACCTGTGTGTAATCAGAAGCAGAGCCCTCATGTCTTCTGTGGTCTGACAGCTGAAGTCAAATTGTTCATATTCATGTCGCTATAGATAGAACTATAATAAATTTGAAGTTTATCTGCTTTCATACTGAGGAGGTTCTTTGAGCAACCATGCAAAATACAGTTAAACTGTTAATGGAATTTATGAAGTGATCTTTCTCAAGTGCCATGTTAATTGGATTTCTCTGATTGTATCTTTTTTTCAGGAGACCTTATGGAAGGAGAGCTTTATTCTGCTCTCAAGGAGGAAGAGGCCTCTGAATCGGTTTCCAGTACAAACTTTAGTGGTGAAATGCACTTTTATGAGCTCGTAGAAGACACAAAAGATGGAATCTGGCTGGTACAGGTATAGAAATTTGATTATTTATTTTTATATATTTATCACATCCAAAATGTGTTTCAAAGGAGGAGTTTGAGGGTAGTTAACTAGTAGTAAAAGTGTGTAACAGAGATAGACAAACATAAACTACATCAGGGCGTTCATAAGGAATATGTTCAAAAAACACCAAGAAAAGCTGGAAGTGACAGAGTTCCTATACAGACAGGAATTAAAAAAAAACCCCAAAAACAAACCCCAAACTGTTATTCTGTGGATTGCTTTTTGAAATCCAGGTACTCCAGAATCAGAAAACAAGGAAAGCAGCACACACTTAAGTACACAGACTATGCAGTTACTTGGCCCTGGTATTGTAAGAGCTTGTGTAATGTGTGAAGTAAATGCTCCCAGCTGGCACAGGACAGGTGTTTCTGATCTTGCTTTTCCTTTTGGTTGCAGTAATATGCTCAGGCCAAACCAGTTTAAGTTCCTGTTTAGATAAAGGGCTTAGAGCACTTTTAATACCTGTTGCCTCTTCCCAAAGGAAAGTTCTTAGTGTGCTGCTTCCCAGGCTGGCAGCCTGCTTCTACAATGTACTCCACTAGCTTAAAGTTAATCTTCCCCCAAACCTTGTGGGGCCACCAACTTTAAAGTGTGTTTCCTCAGGGCTACAGGAGAGTAAGAGAACGTTTGGAAAAGAAAGACAAACTCTTGCAAATATGGTTCTGAAACAATCTATCATGACTGTTGAGAACATAAGTAATCTAGACCAAAATGTAAAAATGCATTTCTGCGTCCTGTTGATAAGAGGGGTTTTTCAGGTATAAGTTCCTTGCCAACAGCCACATCAGGTGATCTGAATTCTCTACCAGACAATTAATTGTTCAGACAATTAATTGTTCAGTTGACAGCACTCCTCCCTGGTTTGTCTGGTCTCCTCGCTTCCATGTTTTCCATTTAAATAGATTATAAAGATTTAATGACTTCCTGTTATTAGACCTGCACTGTCACCACGTGAGATCTCTTCCTTAAAATAGACAGTGAGAGCACAGGTTGCCTTCAGAGTCAAAATGGCATTTTTGTTTTGGGAAAGATGTATCTGGAGTTTATTGAATCTAGTTTTGGATTGAAATTGTGCAGAAGGGCATTCTTCAAGCAGAGAGAGAGTGATGAAAGGAAGCTTACAGGTCTCCACGCTAGCTGAGAAATATGACCACGAATATGCTATGATAAACCTTCCCTCCTCCCTATGCAGCTCAAAAGAATAAAATACAGTAGTTCAGTGTTGTCTGTTGCTTTCAGAATTTTAACTGTAATATATTTTCAGCTAGCTTCATAATAGTAGATCAGATAGGCTGCGTTTTAGTATCTCAAGTGTGATGAATGTTGTCATCATTCTGGGAATGTTTGCACAGCTATTGAGTTGGTTACAATAGCTGTGGGGAAAAAAAAATTAGTGGAATTTACTGATTAATTTACTTGCTGAATGCTATTTGTCTGTTTCTTCACAGTAAAAACCACTAGATAGGTCAGATTTCTTTTTTCCAATCTTGCCTTTTGAGTTTTCATTTGCTCCATTCCCCACTGTAACTCCTGTGTTGGATTCTTCATGTCCTTTAACCGGGTTTTTTTCCATGCTCTTTCTTAGACCTCATCCCTCCAAAGCTGCTTTCTATCATCACTTCCCTGCTGTAATTCTTGATTACCCTCCCTTCTCCATTCTCCTTTACCGTTTTCCTGTGGAAACTTTATAGCTAATTGATCAGCTCAGTGCTTAGGCAGGGAATGGTACCAGAGAGAGGATGCCTCATGGGTGGGTTTGGTGACAACTGACAAGGTCGGAGCATTTTCCTGCTCTGTTGTTGCTGCTGGCAGGGAAGCAGAAAGGAACTCCAGATCATCATTTCAGGGTCTCAAATGTCTGTTCCATGGGATCTTCTGGAAAGCAGTAGCAGGAGAGGAACAGTTCTGGCTCAGCTAGCACAGTGGCTGTTGGTTGAGTTGATTTTGAGACTTTATGATGACGTATGGGAGGATGGGGACTCTGGAGATGATTGGTGTTTTCCAATGCATGTAAATGAAGTTTCTGGGCTGGCACAGGCTGATAATGAGACAGCCATCACTGTCTGCAGAGGATCAAAGGAAAAAGAGGAAACAATTATTACCCCTTGATATGTTTGATACAAAGTCAGGTGTGAATTTGTCATTAAGAGACAGCGATATGAATTCCTTGAAGAAAGCCAAAGTCTGTACACAAGGAAACAATGTTTTGTGGCTTTGTGTAACTTCATTTTCTGGAAATCCACATGCAGAGCATCCAGATTCGGTGGCAATTTGTTTACCAGTTTAGCTGTTCGCAGGTGCCCTCTGCTCTATGAGGAGCTTCCATAGAGCCACACACAACAGCACGTTCTTTCTCCTATTAGCTCATGATCTCATCACCTTTCCTTTTATACCTTTCTTCTTGCTTGCCAGCTGCTGTTATGCACTTCTTTGACTGGCAAGGAGGACAAGTGGTAGTTTCTGGAGCTGCTTCTCATGTTGGGAGAGGAGTAACACGTGACGTTCTTGCTTTTCCAGACCCTGCTATGGCTCATGCTCTCTGGTTAATCTCTAGAAGCCTGTCACATCCAAAACTAATCATGGTCATTATGACTTTTTAAAAACTTACCATAAATGATGCACAGTTTAAACTCAACCTTCCTTGAATGAAGTTAAAAATCTAAATGAATGTATATTATTTTAAAAGTCTATACTGTAACATAATGGTAGAGAGAAGTAAGGGGAACTTTATTCCTGGCATTGAAGCAGGAGTCCGGACATTTGGCTTATGTGTGGAGAGGTACAAAGGACATTATTATGGATATAAAATGTTGCAGACTATTTTGCATCTCAGCTTTTTCAGGTGGTGTAGGCACAGAGCAAGGGACATGCCTTAAGATTTTGATGGGGGTTTATTTTGTTCTTTCTTTTGCTTACACTTATGATGAGTAACTTTCATTATTTGCCTTTTTAATTCTCCCAGGTGATCAGTTGTTCTTGATAGAAGGAAGTAAGTAGAAACAATCAGTTCTTTTAAAATACATTGTTTGGTATTTGTGTCTTTTCCAGTGGCCCTACAGAATCGTTTACCATAAGATACCTGATTTTTAACTTCCATTATCCTTCTTGAGAACCTTCATATCCTGTCAAGGGCACACAACGCCATTGCTGGAATGTAATAGTTCTCATACTGCCTGCATATCTGTGTTCATTCATTACAGAAGATCATTTATTCTCAGCCTCTGACTTAACTGGTAGTTTAACTAAGCTGTTCAGATTGGTGCATAGATCACCCCACCTCCCTTGAAAAACACCACATTGTTTTGTGGTGGTTAATTTCTGCATGCTATGATGGATTTAGTCTTGTGTCTTTGACTGTTTTGATCCAATTTCTCATGGTCTCTTTCTCAGAAAACAAACAAAAAAATCTCCAGACATCTTTAAATCTATGTGGATGGATTCTAAACTAGTTGTGAGTTCTTGGCAAAGAGCAACTGTGCAGAAATTCAGTTCTATCAGCAGAATGATGAATAATAAACAAAGTGAGATATTGCAGAATTAATAAAAGTACAGGCACACATGTAGAAACTTATTGATATCATCTGGAATAAGTGGTTTGGGTTTTTTTTTACCATGTTTCTAGTAACTCAGCAGTCCATTTATAATTAGTTGCAATTCTAAATTAAATTTGTCCATATATTTTTACTTCTATTTTATCTGTGGGAAGGTAGTTTGCAACATATCTGTTGATTATAAAGGGTTCTATGAAAAGCATGTAAGAAGCTTAACTAAGGTTTTTTAACCTTTGTATCTTTGTGGATCCCTAAAAATCTTCCAGCAACTGCATGGACTCTTTACAGTAATACCAGGGTTCCTTTGCTTATTTATCCTCTGCAGGCATTGTGGAGGAGTTCTGGACCTCCAGGGGATCTGAATATCTCAAACTGGGCATTGCTGGACCAGATTGGCAGTTCTTGCATACCTACAACCTTACTAGATCGTTAAATAAATTAGAAATCAGTTTTGCCTTTGGCAAAATCATACAATTTTTCCCCATTCACGTGTCTCTACTTCTTGTGGAGACTGACTTTCTGAGGCTGTATGAGGACTGACTGCTCCCAGGAGACATCAGTGTGTGCATCAGGAAATGGTGTCTCTTATTTAATAGGTTTTGTTCTTCCTGAAAGTTTAAAGCCTGTCACAGTGCCCTAGTGCCCAGAGCTGATGAGCACTTGGAGTTGTTGTCTTTGTGGCTAAGCTGTAAAACCAAGTTTTGACTGTTCATGCGTATTCAATATTGTGTGCTTTTGGTATGAGCAGGTGTCCCTGACACCTGCCATCCTAGCCAGAATTGGTTAAATAATGAGAGTTGAAATACCATGAAATGTTTGTTCTGCATTTGTCCATCTCTGACTCACTCTCATGCCTTGTGATATTTGAACATTTTTAGTTGAGTGAGCTTCAAAACTTACTGAGACCAAATCTTGCTGTGACCTGTTTTGAAATCTCTACGTACCGGTGTAAAAGAGATTGACCAAGGTCTGATTTAAATGCACAGAAAGTAGGAGAATGCTCAAGTGAGGCTGTTACCATGTTGTGCTCAAGTACTACGGGGGTACCAGAAGACAAGTTTGCTTTTGTATGTTTGCACTGCTACAGCAAACTCTCTAACATCAGCAGTGTTTCCTTCAGCCTCTTCAATTTCTGTCACATCTTGTAATTTAAGAATGTTTCATAAATTAATTTAGACTTTAACCCCACCCCCCCTTAATGATAACTGGAAATTAAGGAGCAGCCGCATTGGTGACAGCTATGACGTAGTTACTGCAATATCAATGTATCTGCCCAAGACACTTGTGTTTTGGATTAGTCAAGAGAGGCAAAGTATCTTGTTGACATTGTCCTAATTGTCTAAGTGTTTATATCTTTTTGTGTCCAGGGTATTTGCTCTTGAAGTCTGTTTACTTTTTTAATGTCATAACTATGAGTGTTTTAACATATCAATCAAAATTATTCTATTAATTTTGTTCTGGATTGGCCTCTTTTGGGACAGTTCTAATTCAAAGTGAGGAGAGCATTTCCAGTGCAAAAGCTACCTATGCAAATGCCTGTTGGAATCATCAGGATTTCAGTAATTTCAGTATTATGTGTCCCTGGGTGAATTCTATTTTAATTTTGTTTTCTGTCGTGTCTGGAAGCCACCTTCTTAGGTATTTATGGAAACTAAACAAGAAATGTCATTCAGAACATGTAGAAATAAAGGAGATTTCCAAGCCCCTGTCTTTCTATTTTTACTTTGCATATCTTGGTGGCCTAACTTCCCCGTGGTATTTCACAGTCACTGGTGCAGAATCTCCAGACTCTGAGATGTGGTGTGGTTCTTGCAAATTCACAGATGGATTATGAAGAAACTCCTCTGAGACTTCAGAGGAGGTTTGTGGATGGATGCTCAGTGAAGGCCTTGCCTTCTCTCCAACATCATCTTCCACTCAAGCAGCTAGTAATTCGTACAGAGAGGTGGCAATTCAGACCCTGCAGTCAGATCCAGTCCCCCGGCCAGGGTTAGGTGTAGACTAGGGAGTAGATCTAGTCAGTGATGTGAGGTTGTTAAATGGCAGGGTTACTTTGATCCTCTTGAATTCTCTTAACCCATTAAGATGATTAAAGGATTAAATGAGTTATCTTCATTGTCTTATTTGTCACTCTGACATAGGATATTTTACAGATTGTCAACATAGCTAATAATAAGAAAAGCTCAATGGGTTTGTGTTCCTCTAAGTGTGGTGTTTGTTTCCCAGCTGTGCTAGCTGATCTTGTAAAAGATACCCTCTCCATGAAAATGAAGAACATATGACTGAAAGGGATCTTCATGAGCAAGTTCAGGTCTCTGCTAGGCTGGGGAATATCTGTTGTTCATAGAACATCATGCTGCCTCTCTTAGATGGTTACGTTTTCTGAGTGTAATACTCCTATTAACTGTTCTCTTCTTGGAAACGTGTATCTGGCTTCTGGATTAAGTGTATTCATGGCTAATTTGTTCCTATGGCATTTAAATTTACATCCTCCTTTAGTTTCTCTGACTCCTGATTTCTACCCCACTACTCCCAGTATGTGAGGTCAATCAACCAGTTTTTGTCAGGTGTGTATATATATATATAATAATATATATATATTCCTGGGCTTTGCTTATTTCACAGCCAGTTAATATTGATAGCTCTCCGTTTCTTTTGGTTCGACTAATAGACCCAAGCTTTTCTTGCCATCCCATTTTCTATCTGATGAACTCCCCGAGTGTCCTGTTTGTTACTGAATCCAATTTCATTTCTGACACTCTGCATTACAAGATTTGTGCAGCTTTTCCTGCATGGTGTTAAAATTCTCTTGTACATAGATGAGCTTCCTGGTTCTATGTCGTTTACAAATGGCTTTGGGAGACTTCCAGTTCCTGCAGGAAGGGCTTTAATAGGAGTATATGCTGAACTAAGCTCTAAGGTAAATCTGTTAATGTCTGTTAGCACCTTTCTGTCATTTTGATATTTTCTTGCCTTAACCAATTTCTTACTCACTTCAAAACTCTTGGGGGGTTTTTTTGTGGTTTTGTTGTGGTGCTTTGGTTTTTTTGTTTGTTTGTTTGTGTGGTTTTGGTTTTTTTTTAAACTCGCTATAAAAGCTTATCTACAGTTTTCATGAAAATTTTCCATGTGGCACAATACATTATACTTTATCAAACCACAGACAGGGTACTACATTCTTTTTCTCTTGCAAAGCCGTTCTTTTCCTTCAGGGAAAGTTGGAGTTTTAACGCTCAGTCAGGAATGATACATCTTTTAACTGCATGCTAGAAAGGGGTGGAAAAATTCAACTGTCTCTGTACCTTTAAAATTTGTTCTACAGTTTTGCATACTGTTGAGATCAAGCTGGTGGGTATTTTTTTCATTAGCTCTTAAATATAGTTACTAACTTGTTATTCTCCTGTCAAAATGTAAATTAGTCTGGCACAGGTTTTATAAGAAATCTTCACAGGTTCATCTGTGAAATTTTTTTTATAATTTTTTTTAATTGCATATTTTTCTGTGCTCATTGTATTGAAGTTCTGGGATGGAGATTACCTGCTTACTCTGATTTAAATACATTACATTACTTGAGTTTTGTTCTCATCTTCATACAAACTCTTCCCATAAACTCTCTAACCTGTCAATGGGCACCATCTTCTCTTCATTGAAAACTGAGCCAGAGCATTAATTTTAATTTTAAAATAAAATTGTCTTACATTTTCATCCAGTCTTCATTAAAAGGTGATCCTGCTGCTTTTCACCCTGTTCTATTCTCATTCATATGACTGAAAAACCTTCTGGCACAGCTTGTAATATTCTTTGTATGGTCTAACCTGAATTGCTCATTTTTCCTTACTTTTTTTTTTATTATTATTATTTCTTGCATATCTGTCTTTTCTAGGTCTTCCTTTTGACCCTTTTTCCTTCCTTGTAGACTCTCCAACTATTTGTAGCATCTTTTTGAAAGTGCTTGCTAGGAAGGAGGACAGGACTTGACAACTTTTTTCACCTTGCTTGAAATATAAATTCCTGATAGTGTTAACACCTTAGACTTGAAGAACTTCCAAGCCTTTCCCACGTTTAAATTCCTTGTCCCCTCAGTCCCAGGTTTTTAAGCTAAATTTCTTAGCTTATCAAAAATTCACACTTCTTAAATAAAATCTGTTACAAGTGTTTGCAAGTTATTTGTAATTCAAACTGAATGACACTGTGATTGCTTAACCTGCAGTGTTTTCTCAGACTCCCTCATCCACAGAGATGACGACTACTTTCCAAAATACAAACCTTTGCCTTTCTGTGGTGAACTCCCAGTGCTGTAAGTGGGTGTTGTCAGCAAGGAGCAGCTGCAGTGGACATGTTTATTTGGGTGTTTTGTGGTGTTTTTGTTTTTGTCGTGTTTTGTTGGGGTTTTTTTTGGTGGTTTTTTTTGGGG